>LNAC01000474.1:1152553-1205703 GCA_002007465.1 Ailurus styani | reverse complement strand
AGGAGAAGGAGAAGGAGAAGGAGAAGGAGAAGGAGAAGGAGAAGGAGAAGGAGAAGGAGAAGGAGAAGGAGAAGAAGAAGAAGAAGAACTTCCCCATTCCCTGAGGGAACAGCCATAACCCCGTGGAGCTGGGCTTGCCTCTTGAGCCACTGGGTTAGAGAAGACAATAACACACATTCACATTGAGGGGGTTTCTATTCCTACACTCTCCCTACTCTTCCTCACACACAGAGGGGCAGGAGTCCCGAATCTGACTGGACAGGATCGGAGACACTTTTTGGCTCAGGGGGAATGATCATTGTGTTAAAATTCTTCTCACTCTCACTCCATCCCTGATCCTTCTGTCTGTTTGATAAACAAACCACTACAAGACTTGTCTTCTTGGGGCAGACATGTCTAGATCTCTCCTATTCTTCTCTCAGAGAGACACAGACAGAAAGAGAGACAGAGACAGAGAGAGAGAAACCAGAGCCTCTTAGAAATCTCATACCAAAAGTTACATCCATCACTTCGCGAGCAGGAAGTGACACCATGGGGGACCATCCCAGAGCCCCAACTACCACACATCATGGAACATGAAAGCCTCACAGTTTCAACTTCATTCAAAAAGCAACGGCTAGCCATTAAGCAGCTTTAAATAAGATGCTGGCAGGATCAGACATTCATGTCCTTTGAAGAAACAGACTTCATTTCTACTGATCAAAATCAATGTCATCTTTTAAATTTTTTCCTTGTTTTATAAAAAGTGTGCAATCTTGGTTTGGCTTCTCTCATTGGCGCAAGAGGTTATTTTGTTGTTGTTGTTTTTTTTTATTTGTCAGAGAGAGAGAGAGAGCACAAGCAGGGGAAGCAGCAGGCAGAGACAGAGGGAGAAGCAAACTCCCTGCTGAGCAAGGAGCCCGATGCAGGACTCGATCCCAGGACCCTGGGATCATGACCTGAGCCCAAGGCAGCTGCTTAACCAACTGAGTTTTTTAAGAGTTTATATTTTCTAGATAGAGGTTTTTTTGTTTTTTGTTTTGTCTTTGTTTTTTACTTCACTGTTAATTTATGTATTTATTCCTCCAGGTGCAGAAGGCATAATCTATGCCATTTCTACTCGGAAGTGTTCCTTGGTCAGTGCAGTTTTTCCCCTTTTTCCTCTGACCTATTTTTCAATGTCATGTGCAGCTTGTTTATCATGTTGCTTGGGGATCTCTATCTACGTGGTTTCTTTCTACTTCATCCGTCAGACACAGAGAAGGGCATATTAAAATCTCCAATTTAGGAAAATTAAATAAGATAAAAAATAAAATCTCCAATTTTACCGTCCTTCTATTGACGCTTCTCTGTTTGATGTATCGCGATTCATGAGGGATGCTCATAATATTGTCAACTCTATCCTTTTTACTATGAACAGCGTTTCCTGTCCAAAATAATGATTTGTCACACTTGTCTGTTGGTTAATGCACTTGTTAGTTATGTCACTCACCACTGCTTTATCTTCAGTTTTTCAGGTCATTTGCTTTAGTTGCCTCTCCTAGGTTCTGCTTTTTGGTACAGTCTGCTAATATTTAATAAAATAAAATGTTTTAAAAGGCAAGTCTATCTGAGTTAAATTTATTGATGAGCCAAATTACCACATTTTTATCATTTTGGGTTTTTTTAATCCTTTCTATTCTTAATACTTTCAAAACAAAAACGAAACCTTTCACTCTCTAGTATTTGCTTTTCTTTTTTGACTGACCTTCCCTTCTGGTAATTGGAACGTTCAACACACTTTCTTTTTGTTCTTTTACTCCTAGTGACAAGTAGTGGTGTGAACTGCCCTGAGAATTCTCTAGACATTGTTTCCATTTTGTAGCTTTGAGTGTTCCTATAGGTAAGTGTTACCAACACCCGATTTTTATTCATCCACATATATGATTTGCTTTTTGTGTCTGTGTGTGCACGTGTGTGTGCGTGTGTGTGTGTAGGGTGTACATCGGGGATTCTCTAAGATCCGCCACCACAACCTCCTCCCCCCACTAATGTTCATGCTCTTGTGAACAAGCCTCTTGAGAGTGGGCTGTACTTAGTGACTTGCTCCCAACAGACAGGATATCATGAAAGCCATGGGTTATCACTTCTAATATTAAGTTACCCAAAACCATGACTTCTGCCTTTCTTGTCCCCCTCAGCTCTCTCTCACTGGTTCATCTGATTTAGTTGCCAGATTTAATAAATCAGTATACAGATACCCAGGTAAACTTAAATGTTCAGACAAGCAACGAATCATCTTTTCGTGTGAGTGTGTCTCACGCAATATTTGGGACATACTTATACTCCAAAATTATTCGTGGTTATCTGAGATTCAAATAATTGTACTTTACCTGGCACTTGTGGTTCAGAGGGAAGCCAGCTATCATATTGTTGAGGAGTCTTATGGAAATGCCACATGGCAAGGATCGGGGGACAGCCTCCAGCCAACAGCCAGAGAAAACCGAGGAGCTCACTCCAACAGGCCTTGAGCAACTGAATCCCATGAACGATCACATGCCTGGGCTTGGAAGTGAGTCCTCTCAGACCACCCTTGAGATGACCATGGCTCAGACCAACCCCACAGTTACTGCCTTGCGAGTGACCCTGCGCCAGAGAGCCCAGGGAGGCCACACTTGGATCCCTGACCTACAGAAACTATATGACAATAGATGTTTGATTTCATAAGCCCCTGAGTCTGGGGGTCATGTGTCATGTGTCAGTAGAGAACTTATACAGGGTGTCTGAATCGAATTCTTTCTCCACTAGAATGTTTCTCTGAACTCCCCTAACTTTATTAGGGTACCCTGTGCTGCTGGCCTTCGCCAATCCCTTTTCATCTCCCCAGGGAGAATCTCCAGATGCACCAAAGTTTTCCCATTTTCTCTTTGAATAGCTTTCCTGACCCATTTTCTCATTTTCTCTCTCTGTTCCTTTAAACTCTTTGTCCTTGCCAAACTCATTTTTTTGCCCCATTTTCTCAATCCCATCTTTCATATTCCTAACTGAATTTATACATTCCCTTTTCTTTTTCACTGCTTCTGGGGTTACCCATCGTTTCCCAGATGTCTTCATTTTGCCTTGCATGTTTCCCTTGAGCATAACCAACCCACTGTCCATCTCCTTCTGTCGTTCCATCAGGGACGAGCCCTTGTATCTCTTCTTTGAGCTTTCATTTCAAGTAGAATATTATATCTTTTATTTTGTGTAGAACTCTGTTAGTAATTTTTACCTGCTTTGTTCTAGAATATTCTCAAGATGTGTCCTTTTTTAGGTTTCCCGCTCCCCACCCACATTGGTTTGCTTGTCTTCTCTGTGATCATTGCTCTTCCTAGCATGGACTCCATTCTTCTGGTGCTGGACAGGGAAGCGGAGTTGCAGAGCTGAGCTGGGGGAGCGAGCAGCCTGGAGTCTACTGCATCCACACACTCCTTCATCTGCATTTACTTCCACCATAAGCTGGCTGAAAATCTCCCTGGTCCCAGGGAAGCTCTGATGTCGCAGTTGTTTTGATGGGGATGACTTAGCTTCTAATTTTCTCTAGCAGGTGGGAGTTGAAGTTTTAAGTATGCTTCCCACCTTTTGGTTTCTCCTTCACAAATTTCCTACTTTTCCCAGAGGTGACAGGTCTTCATAAATTCCAGGTCAGCTCTGCTTCTCCACTCTTCCATGACACCAGCTTTCAGGAAAACTCCCTTTGTTACCCTCAAATCCCAAACTTACTTTTCCCAAGAAAGAGTCTTGGGCACCTGGGTGACCCAGCTGGTTAAGTGTCTGCCTTTGGCTCAGGTCATGATCTCAGGGTCCTGGGATGGAGCCCTGCATTGGGCTCCCTGCTTGGTGGGGTGTCTACTTCTCTCTCTCCCTCTGCTGCTCCCCCCTGCTCTCTCTCTCTCTCTCTCAGATTAAAAAAAAAAAGAGTTCCACTTGAGAATCCCAGGCTCTGCCCACTCCATCCAAAAACCTCAGGGACAAGAGTCCTTTCTCAGCATCTTCGCTCACTCTGAGGGATTTTAACCGTGCATGTTAACCCTCACTCACAAGCTGTAGTTTGAAGTAATGAACATGTCTCAGTGTCATCAAATATGTCATGTTTCTGTTCCTCGTTCTCTTTGTTTTTTTTTTTTTTTAGGGAGCTTCCAGGATAAAAGAGGAGCAGAGATTCTTTTTTTTCAGATTATAAATGCAAACCTATGACATAAAATTCAAACTATTCCAAAATGCAGAGAGTAAAGGTACAATGTCCAATAAACCTACACCAATACTATACTATTTCTTTGTGCCTGGAAATAATAATTATTTCTTAACAAAATTTGTTTTCTATAAACATACACATATGAAAACTTTTCTTGTACTTCCTCCCATGTCAGCCCATATGGACACAAAACACTCTCTGTGTGATACACACATACACGCGCACACACACACACACGCATACACATATACTTAACTCCATTTTTCTGGAAAATGGACGCTCTGACTGGTCATCAGCATTGGGATCACTATGGTATAGGCCATTAAGAAATGCATTCCCAATATTGAATCCATAAGCAAAGGCTTTCCTTTCCCTTCCTGGTTCCAGAAATCAGGACAGGAGTTTGGCTGCAGATGCCTGGAGTTATAACACCTTCCTAAAGTGAAAGTATGCCCACCAGCCTCTGAGTTTTATACCACTTTGTACCCCCTCAATTGTCTTCGGGGCACCTGGAGACATATGGATGTTTGCATAAGACCCACGCTCTGATGGTCTGCCTAGCTCTGTTGCAGTACTCCTGACAAGCCTGCATGCCTTTTGCAGGCCACCATGGTCAAAACTACTTACAGTCACATGGGAGCAGCAGCAAGACAGGTTGAGCAAACCAGACAGACTGGTCAGCGGCTCTCAACCTGAGAAAAACCGTATCCTCCTTTAGCACATCTCGGCTAAAAACAGGATAGAATGGTTTGCTCTTGTGGCTGACACGCTAGGGGAAAGTAAGTCTGCATTGCTCAAAACTTTTAATGGACACATATCTGTGTTCTTGATATTAAAGAATTCTTTTTAAAGATTTATTTATTCAGAGAGAGAGGGGGGGGCAGAGGGAGAGGGAGAATCTTAAGGAGATTGTGCTGAGTACAGACCCCGATGCGGGGCTCAGTCTCACGACCCCGAGATCACAACCCCAGCGGAAACCAAGAGTCGGATGCCCAACAGAATGCACCACCCAGGTGCCCCTAGATACTAAACAATTCTGAGATGAATATTACTTTAATGAATTAGTGCTCCCCAAGGCCGTGCTTAAATAGCTGTTTGCAGCATCAGACCCTGAGACAAGGGCTTGAGAATCAGTGGCTTATCTGGCAGGTGGTCCCCAAAGCACAAGTAAGGGAAGATGGAGACAGAAGGAGGAGGGGATGGTACAAGGTGCACTCATAAGCAGGTGACCACTGTGGGCAGCTAGAACCCAGTCCCACTGGGGACATCTGGGAAACAGTATGGAATGTGCACCAGGATCTCGCACTCAGAAGCAAGGTAGCAAGGGTATTTATCCTCCATCTCGCTTCTGTTATTGCTGAGGACTGCTCCCGGAAACTCCCTACACCCTGATTAGGTTAAGAGAGAGCTCATAGGTGGAGAATTACCAGGGCCTGCTATTCGACACTGTTGACGCATGTGTGCTAAGAAGCTATGAGCGGGCAACCCAGACTATGCACTAGAGTTGACCCTCGGCACTGCTCAGATACCTACGTCCATTCCCTCTCAAAACTGCCCCCCCTTCCAGGAAGTTGTAATCATGATTTCTAAAAAAGGACTTACAACAAGACAATTGGCCAGACAGACTCCAATCACTACTGCTGGGTTCACTCCCAATTCAGCATCTCCTTCCTGTGGCTTTTATTCCAGATAGAAAGTAGAACCCTCAGCCAAGGCTTCATCTCCAACGAGTCTAAGCCCTTGATTTCCCAGATGCTTGTAAGACCTGTGTTGCTGCAGTTGTCTGATCCTGGTTGTCACCAGGCGTAAGGGCACCACGAGGTGGCCCAATGAATCCGTGAGTCCTAACCAGTTTATCCGTCCCTTCATTTGCTCATGACAATCATGATCAATTACCCCTGCCCCTAAGTAAATCCTGTCTGCCTGGTAGTTCACCGAACAGAGGAACCCCAAATGGTCAGCCATTAGCCATACTCTGGGTTCAGTGGAACACTTTTGTGGCCCCCCCAAGTACACCTGTCCCCTCCACACGAGTAGCCAATCCTTTCAGCCCAGAAAAGCCAAACATTATGGGAACAAAAAAGCACAATTCCCCCAACTGAGTCCTTTGCAGCGGTGTGGACAAAAGCCATTCCTACTTTGGATTCAGCTTCTGGATCTAAGCATATCTTACCTCTTGAAGGATAGCCCCCAAACTCTTGAGAGTATCATCCCTCGAAGAGCTGGTGCATTAGCTAAATGTTAAGAGGTCATTCCAATTTTATTAGAAAAACCACTTCTGGAGGAAACAGTATATGAAAGGGCTACTGGATAAGATGATCGTGTGTTCACTGTCACAACTCTTTGCCTGAAGATAGGTCCCTTGGACTTTGGATCCCATATTTAGGCTCCATGGGCCCTTGGATAATGGTGCTGATCGACACACTATGGTTGGGAAAGCAAACCCATACCCAGAAAATGTACCAGTCCTAACCAGGATTAATCACTGTTCTTTTCGGGGAAGAATGGTTCCAATGTGATCAACTTGACATCCAAGTGTTGGATGTCAGCTAGTTGGTCTCCTGAAAACCTGAGGCTCAGTGCCAGGCAGTGTAGCTCCTAGGCCAGGACAATCAGCAGCAGCAGTAGGTAGGCCAGCCCTGGTTATCAGGAGCTCATGTGTTGGGTCCACAAATACCCTTCATCATGGATGAAGGCACTGGGTGGCTGAGGACAGAGGTGGGCTGAAATCTACAAGCCATCCCATTCACCTGGTTCTTCAATGACTTTTCAGTAGTAGATGCTTTCTAGATATCACTGACATGAAACACGAAGACCCATACACTTTGCGCCCACTCTGTATGTCTACCATATACCCCTTTCCTTCTCCAGATTGCCTGTTTGTGTTCTTCTAGGCTCCCTCCTTCCCCCACCCAAGCCCCTGACAGCCAGCCAAGACATTCGCCAGCACCAAGAAATCTGTATATATCCTCATCTCAGACAACTTCTCTTTCCACCCAAAGCTGATGGCCACTCTGAGCTCTGGCCCCTGCGTGGATCTCCCCCACCACTGTTTTGGGGGCACCCCCGTGTGGGGTTATGGTGTGGCAACACTCTCATTTCTAACTTTTGTCCACACCTGCAGGTTGAGCCAATCCCTTGATAAAACACAATATAATAGCAACACACCAAAAGCCTGCATTTGTGTGGATATGTTCTTGGGAAGATCCTTGAACACTTCACAGAACAATGGTGATGGGCTCTATTGCTTGTTTCCATTTGCGGAGGGGTTAGCCCCACCCTTGACGATCCAGTTGGTTTTTGCAAGAGCCAAGTAGGTGCATTGAGTAGAGATATGGCGACCACCTCTTTCGCCACCTTTTAGTGTCTTGGTGGAGCACTAGTTTCTGCCATTCCAGCTGGGATGAATTACTGCTTTTAATTTACTGTCCTGGCTGGAATGCCGAGTAGTTTCAGGGGTTTCCACTTGGCCCTTTCCACCCTAATAGCTTCCACTCTGCAGGTCGGGAACCAATGAAAGGGTTCTTCCAGCTGCTAAGCTTATCCAACCCAATCAAGCACTCAGAAACCATAAACATTATCACAGTGTGGGTTGGCAGGCTCGTTGGGCATTCATGAAATGGACTTGGGCCAAAACTCCATTTATCACCTGGTTTTCACAAACCCACTCTAACTAGGTCATCAGGATGTTGCTCTGGCTTCTCTGGCATTCTCGGCATCCAGCTCGAGCCCTGGATCCAATTGCCCTTGAAATGTGTAGGTGGTTCCCCTTCCGAAGTGCACCATGCAGTGCACATTCTATGGGCATTTCCTTCTCTGCGGTTGGAGGTCCCTCTGGAGAAGGACTGGGGGGATGAGTACTAGATATTCTTGCTGAGGCTCTGTAAGAGTTTCTGCAAGAGGGTGTAGTATCTTCCTCAATCACAGGATTCTAGATCTGAGAACTGGCTCAAAGAAACCAGATGTTGGATTATCTTCCACTGGGCCACCAACTTCAGCATGGCGATCATCTGCTCTTGATCTATTTTGGTTATACAAGCTAAGCAGCACCCTATTTGCACCCCACCTAGCTGCTCCTAGCAATGCCATGGTCTGTTATGCTTTGCCACCAGGCCCTGCAGCTCCAGGCCTCCAAGCTGCTATTCCAGCCCTGCTGTCCATTATGATCATTAAATCCACCATGCCTCTGATGCCTGCAAGCCACCAACTTGCATCTGCTCTTCTGGAATTTTCTCATTCCCATTTACTACTAGGGAGCTTACCCTCGCTGCAGTATCTCCAACTATCAACACTGGGCTATAGAAGAAGCTACCACTGAGCTTCTCAACAAGCGTGGGGGCCCCTTCACTAGCATATTCTGTATTCCCCTAGGAAAGGGACTGTCCTTTGGGGCCTCCCAGGAAACCTGGTCAGCTGGTGTGCCAGCTGTCTAGTCTCTATTAAGTGTCCATCTCTAACATCTTGACATCTTCCTCAAAATTCTGCCAAGGCCATTCCAGCATCTTTGCTTCATTTTCTGTAACTTACCACTGTTTCCAAGATTCAAAAAGAAGCCAATCTGGGGGCACCTGGTTGGCTCGGTCATCTGAGTGTCCGACTCTTGATCTCAGCAACTGTAACTTTACACCTGTTAAACAACAGCTCACCATTCCCCCCACCTCCATCCTCTGGCCAATGTCTGTGATGAACATAGATGCAAAAATTATCAACAAAATATTAGCAGACCAAATCCAACAAGACATTCTTAAAAAATCTTTCCCCACTAACAAGTGGGTTTTACTCCAGGGATGCAAGGGCGGGTGTGGAAATAAACTCCTAGATGAAAAAAGCTCCTGGAAACTAAAAGTCCTTTTATTAAAAGTCCTTTTAACATTGATGTACTCCTGGAAAGTAAAAGTCCTAGAAGAAAAAATAGGCTATGATTTCCTCGACATGAGCCATAGAAACATTATTCTAGATACATCTCCTCTGCAAGGGAAATAAGCAAAATTAAACTACTGGGACCAAATAAAAATAAAAAGCTTCTGCACAGCGTAGGAAACCATCAACAAAATAAAATAAAAGGCAATATACTGAATGAGAGAAGATATTTGCAGCTGATATATCCAATAAGGGGCTGGTATAAAAAAGATATAAAGAATTGATACAAGCCAACATTCCCTAAAACAAAGGGTTGCATAGACATCTGTCCACAGAAGACATCCAGATAGCCAACAGACACATGAAAAGAAGCTTCACTTCCCTCACCATCAGGTAAACGCCAATCACAACAACAATGACATATCACCTCAGACCTGTCAGAATGGCTAAAATCAAAAACAAGAAATGCCAGTGTTGGCGAGGATGTGAAGAAAAGGAACACTTGTGCACTATTGGTGGGAATGCAAACGGGTGCACCCGCTGTGGAAAACAGTATGGAGGATCCTCAAGAAACCAAAAATAGAATTACTATATGATCCAATAATTCCACTACGGGGTATTTACCTAGAGGAAAACAAAAACATTAACTCGAAGAGGTATATGCACCCCTATGTTTACTGCAGCATTATTTACAATAGCCCAGATATGGAAGCAGCCCAAAGAGGTGTCCATGCACAGATGAGTAGATAAAAGATGTGAGATATACATGTCTTACTCATATATATCTCACAGCATATATATATATACATATATATAATATCCCATTAATTTAAAAAGTGATAAAAAAGAACAAGATGTTGCCATTTGCCACAGTATGGATGGAGTTAGAGCGTGTACTGCTAAGCGAAATAAGTCAGAGAAAGACAAATACCACGTGAGCTCACTCCTGTGTGGAATTTAAGAAACAAAGGATATGAACAAAGTGGGGGAGGGGGGAGAGACAAACTAAGAAACAGACTCTTGAGGGTTACTGGGGGGTGGGAGGGCAGGGGCAGGGTGGCTGGGTTAGGGACATTGGGGAGGGTTTGTGCTATGGTGAGTGCTGTGAAAGGTGTAAGCCTGATGATTCACAGACCTGGACCCCTGGGGCAAAGAAAGAAAGAAAGAGAAGGAAAAGAAGGAAGGAAGCAAGGCAGGAAGGCAAGAAAGTCAGGAATGCAGGAAGGGAGGGAGGGAGGGAGAGAGGAAGAGGGACACCTGGGGGACTCAGTCATTAAGCATCCGCCTTCCGCTCAGGTCGATCAGGTCGTGATCACAGGGTGCTGGGATCGAGCCCCATGTTGGGCTCCCTGCTCAGCGGGGAGCCTGCGTCTCCCTCTCCCACTCCCTCTGCTTGTGTTCCCTCCCTCGCCGTCTCTCTCTATCAAATAAATTAATAAAATCTTTTAAAGGGGGCAGGAGAGAAAGAAAGGAAGGAAGTTTGTTCCAAACAACAACAAAAATGCTGGTTAAATCAGAGAAAGACAATGATCATATGATCTCTCTGATATGAGGAACTTGAGGGGCAGGGTGGGGGGTCGTGGCGGGTAGGGAGGGAAAAATAATGAAACAGGATGGGATGGGGAAGGAGACAAACCATAAGAGACTCCTAATCTCACAAAACAAACTGAGGGTTACTGGGGGGTGGGAGGGTAGGGATAGGGTGGATGGGTTATGGACACTGGGGAGGGTTTGTGCTTTGGTGAGTGCTGTGAAAGATGTAAGCCTGATGATTCACAGACCTGGACCCCTTGGGCAAAGAATAAAAATAAAATTAAAAAAAAAAAAAAAGGTCCCTATTGGGCACCTGGGTGGCTCAGTTGTTAAGCGTCTGCCTTCAGCTCAGGTCATGATCCCAGGGTTCTGGGACTGAGTCCCAGATCGGGCTCCCTGCTCAGCGGGAAGCCTGCTTCTCCCTCTCCCTCTCCCCTTATTGTGTTCCTGCTCTCGCTGTGTCTCTCTCTGTCAAATAAATAAGTAAAATCTTTTAAAAAAAGAAAAAGAAATGTCCGTATTTGAGCATAAACTATATAATGATATAAACATTGATGTACATATTTGCAGTAGCTATAAATCAATATAATTGTCCTGGGTTTTAACTAAATTATACTGGAAAGTTTACTACATACACCCTATGTTGCATAATGCAAGGCTTTAAGCCACTTGCCATTGAATTCCCCAATTTCTCTCTCATAATTATCCGTGAAACTTTCTTAATAAAAAAAAAATAGAAACAAATTAAAAAAAAAAGAAAGAAAAGGAAGGTGAGGCAGAAGTACTAGGCATAATTTAGATTGGGTAGTCCAGCCAAGTTAAAGACACATTTTTACACTAATGACACATTTTCACATTAGTGACACATTGTTATATTCCCTGTCTATGAAGATTCTTGCAGCATCCGCAACGCTGGATGTTAAGTTTTGCTCACAGGGTGGAAATTTGGATCTATGAGTCTGTGCTTGGGGAGAGAAAGCCAGGCTGGAGACAGAGATTTGAAAGCTGTCAGCATACAGATGGTCATTAAAGAAATACAAGTATTTGAGACCACTCAAGGGAAAAAAATGTAAATTGAGAATTAAAATGTGCAGTGAATCTAAAAAAAGAGCGCTTAGGGACACTGACATTTGAGGCGTGGATGCAGTAGAAAAGTGAGTTAAGAAAATGAGGAGTAGCGGGGAGATAGGACGTGATCCAGGAGCCTGGGGGTGGGGGAGGTGCAGGCAGGAAGTGTCCCATGATGGGCTGCCAAAGGGTGAGGACTGTGGCGTGCCCATGGCTTTGACCGCAAGGACAGCGGTGGACACTGGGGAGAGAACAGCCTTCAAAGAGCAGCGGAAAAGGAAGGGACACAGCCGTGGAGTGAATGCAAAGGGAAGGAGGGTAGATGATGAGTGCTTCCAGATGTTTCAAGATACTGTCAGTTCGGAGAAGGAGAAAGTTCGGGTAGAAGTTGGAGGAAGACGTAGAGTCATGAAGACTTGCATTTTGAAGTTGTTTGGTATCTCTTTGAACCACACGAGCCTTTTCCAAGTCCCAAGGAGCAGAGCCGTCTGTCAAGTTGTCTTCCAGCAGCTGCTCCTGGCTCCCCCATCCGCCTCCTCCTGGAAGCCTTCCTCCATGCCCTGCCTCCTCTCCGGCCACCAGGATCCCTCGCATCTCCTGAGTAGGTGGATTTATCAAACTGTATTATAGGGATTCACAAACGTGTCTTCCTTTCTCTATCAAGTTTTTAATTCCTTGTCAATAGAAGCCTTCCATCTAAGAATAATTTATAATCTTGGGAACCTAGGATTTGTTTGCAAAGAAGATGTACTTAATAAAAATTTGATCGAAGAATCAACCAACACTGCCCTCCACTCACCCTAGAAGCCCTCCTGGGCACCGCCCAGGAGACCCTCACCTACACCACTCTCCTCGGCCAATTCCGGCTCGACATGGTCACCCTGATTTGTCTGCACTCTGGTACAATTTGCAAAAGGGCTGTGATTTTGTAGAAGTTGAGACTGCGAGGTAGCTATTGTTTACTGGATTAAAGCCTTGGCGTTCCCAATCACACCCAGCCTCCGGGCTTCAGGAGCAAGAAGAAACCCTATTTACTGGCATTCAGTGGGCCTCTGGGTGTTATTTCAGACGTGGAATAATTAGCAATACACCCAAGAAGCAACAAAGCCTTGAATGGTATTCAGTGACAATTACTCAGCCAACCCATTGCTTACTATTATAGGGGCTTATTAGCACCAAATTGTTTCGATAGGAAGTGGCATCAGCAATAAAAAAGAATGCCTGCAGCTTGCTGTGCCATCCGACTCAGCAGAAAGGGGCCGGAATGTGTGCACATCTCTTTTACATTCCCCCAGAAAATCGGGGGGACCTGCTGAGACGTGTTGGCAGCGACAGGAACTGACTCAGGTGGCTCAGGGTACAGAGCAGGTGGGGCTGTTCTACGGAGTCACTCCCTCCTTCCTCTGGCTTCTCATTGCTGCTCAGCAGAGACGTGGGGGGGAGGGGGGGCGGGCTCCCGTCCACCTGTGCCCGGCTCCCCTTCGCGTCCAGCTGCAGGATAACGGGGGACACGCGGGCATCTCCTAGGCCGTCTCTTTTTGCATTTATACCCCGGAAATCTGGGACCCGCACACTGGAAGGGGCTTCAGAGCAAAAGACCTGCATTTTGCTGATCCAAATAACCCCATGCTTGGAGATGTTTAACTGCTAGAAGGTCACGCACAGGGCAGGACTGGGATGAGAATCTGCGGTAGGCTTGGTATGTCCTTTCTTCACATCCTTTGTGCAACCTGAATCACATGTCACTTACTTTACTACAACTTACTTTACTACAATATACAGTCGGGTGAGCAAGTCACCTCTTTAGGCTGTAAATGGCTTGAATACTTACAGAGTTTGGGTGGGTGAAGCGGACGCACAGCCAGGAACTGAGAGGTACATTCAGGACTCAATGTTTCTGTATTCTTTGATCTGCATTTCATCTCCCACGATGGGGGTGTTAGGAAAGTTTTCATTTTCAAGGCCAGTGCAAGACTGCCCTTCTCACAGGCTATGGGGATTCCTCAGGAATGTGCCCCCCTCCCCCTTTGACTCTCCAACTTCCAAGATCCACCCTTGGGAATCGCAAAAAAGAGTTATCATAAAAAGATCTCAGATTTATAGAAATAAAGAGATTGAAGAAGAGTATGAAATGTAAATCGTGTTCGATGTGAATCTGCACTTTTTGGTTTTAAGAAAATCAGAACCACAGGGAAGGGAAATCTCCCAACTGTAGATTTGGGAGTTCTGTTGATGAGTCTTATGTGAGTCCCCATCTTAGTGTCCTTGGGCTGCCGTAACAGAGTACTATAGATGAGGTGGTTAAAACCACCTCATGCATTTCTTTTCTTCTCATGGTTGTGAGTGCCAAGATCAGGGCACAGAATGGACAGGTTGTGGTGGGAGCTCTCTTCCTGGATTATAGATGGCTGTCTGCTCTCTTCCCATGACCTTTCCTCACTGCTTGCAGATGGGGGGAACCACAGGGGCTGGGGCGGGGACTGGCGCGGGGAGATCTTTCTCTTCCTACAAGGGCACTAATCCCACTGTGCCACGTCCACAGCCTCATTTAAACCCAATTGCCTCCTAAAGGCCCCACCATTCAATATCACCCCTTTGGGGGCTCCAACAGACAAATATGAGGGATGGGGCCACAAATTTTTAATCCCTACAGCCAGCACTATTGAATGAAATAACTGTTTTTAAAGGTCAAATGTGAGCTTTTGTTGAATTCAAATATGTGTCAAAAATAAAGGAAGTGCTAGACCACTCCAGATTTAATGGGCCAAATTATAATGGAGTACACATCTCGCTCACTTTACAAAATTCTTTGCTGGAATAATATCCACGGTGAGGATCAGGCCTCCCCAAATTAGGTACCCCGGTAAGTTTATGTGGGCTGTAGAGAGTTTTAGAAAGAAGTCATATTTTTCTAAGATTTTATTTATTTGAGAGAGAGAGAGAGAGAAAGAGAGTGTGCACAAGACGGGGGAGGGCAGAGGGAGAAGGAGAAGACGTCCCACTGAGCAGAGAGCCCGATGTGGGGCTCGATCCCAGGACCCTGAGACCATGACCTGAGCTGAAGGCAGACGCTTAATGGACTGAGGTGCTCAGGTGTCCTGAGAGAAATCATATTACTGAAGAGAAAAAAATTCTGCATTAGAAAGTGAATGCTGAAGGAGAGTTGAAATTTTATTCCGGACCAGCAAGAGGGGAGTAGTTGAGCTCTGAAAGCCATACCACCCTAAACATCTGATAGCACAGACTCGAGTTGGAGGTTATCCATATAAAGCCACAATGACTGCCCTTTTATCTGGGCTGTCATGAGCAGCCCAGACCCAAGCCTCCAGTCAGCCCAAGGAACTAGGTTTCCATCCCGCAGTGGTCTTCACACACTGAGAAATACTGAGACGGCTACCATCTTGAATCAGTTCAAGTGCTATTTCTCTTCACTCAGACTTGGTCTTCACTTTTCTTTTCTTTTGTTCTATTTTTTCACTGTTCCAAGATTCATTGTTTATGCACCACACCCAGTGCTCCATGCAATACGTGCCCTCTTTAATACCCACCACCAGGCTCATCCATCCCCCTCTCCCCTCCCCTCCATAACCCTCAGTTTGTTTCTCAGAATCCACAGTCTCTCATCTTTCATCTCCCCCTCAGATTTAACACACTGGATAAATAAGATGTGGTCCACATATACAATGGAATGTTATGCAGCCATCAGAAAGGATGAATACCCAACTTTTATATCAACATGGACGGGTCTGAAGGAGATTATGCTAAGTGAAATAAGTCAAGCAGAGAAAGTCAATCATCATATGGTTTCACTTACTTGTGGTCTTCACTTTTCTTAATTTTGTGAGTTTTAGGTAGAAATGGTAAGCATTGTTATGTCTCAACGGATTGATTTAATAAGGAATTATCTTTATGGGAAAAAAATGTTTTTCTTGCAAGAGAGACAATACAACTGACTGAAAAATAAACTCAGTAGACAGCATGGGCCCTTGGTGGGAACTGCCATCATCACAGGCCTGGTGCCACACAGAACGAATAGATGGAGGACACACCCATCAAATTCACCCCACTATTTCCCTCCAAAGAACATTCATTTTCTTCTGGGTCACAAGAGCAAAATTAAGGGGCAATCATAAATTCTGCCCCTACCAAACTTAATACAATAGATGAGCAGTTAAATTAAAAAAAAAAAACAAACCCTTCTCATCAATAATGAAAGGAACTTCAAGCCATAGTCTTTGAAAAAGAAAGAGGCAGAAGAGAGAGAGAGAAGAGCCCAAGAATCTGCACAGCTTGGTGCATTAAGATGGTATTAGAACCCCTTCTGTTCATGTCCCTTCCCCCAGAAATACGACTTGAGGTTGAGAGAGGGTGCAAGAAAGGATAAATGAAATCATTCTACAAAATCAATTCATTGCCTCCAACTTGGTGAGAAGTAGGTGGAGAGCTATGTAGTCATTGCAGGGCAAGGGCACATAAGGCTGGAGGGAAGAGAGTCTACCACCAGACCCGAACCACACCACCAGGGCCTGGAAAAAAACAAACAGGAAGAACAGAATGATTATAATCATTGGGGGCTAATTATCCCTAGGAGCATGCAAGGACTTAGAAAAACAGAAGACAAATGTATAAGAGAAAATACATAAGCTAAGATCCTCTAAGAAAACGGGAAGGTGAGAGGGAAGAAAAGCACAAGCAGAGATCATAGAACGTCTAAGAGATTACAAACCCTCTAAAACCAAAGGGCTGACACCCACCTGCTCCACCAGAGAAAACAGAGCTCATACAGGAAAGCAGAAAAAAAGAGGGGGGGAGATTTTTTTTAAAGCCTTTTCTTTTTAAAGAAAAAAATGTAACAAGACAGAATTAAGATCGTATAAATCTCCCATCGGTACAAGCTAATGGTATAAATTTATCTATGAAAAGAAAAACATTAGATTGTGGGGATCCAGACCCCCCCCCCAACATTCTGCCAGAAACTCATCTAAATAAAGCAAACTTTTAATGAGGACCTAGTAGAGGTGAAGGAGTAAGCCATTTGTGCATGTGGGGAAAGAGCAGGTGTCAGGACTCTGAGGAAGGAGGCTGCCAGGTGTGTTTCAGAAATAGTCTGAGGCCAGGGTTGCTGGAATGGAGGAAATGAGGGGGAAATGGTGGGAGGTGAGCTCAGAGAGGTGATGGAAAGTTAAATCATCATACATCAGAGGATTTTGGCTTTTGCTATGACATGGCAATCCCCTAGAGGGTTTGTGATGGAAATATGCCATGCTGTAATTCAATACAAATAGCACCACATCATCTGCTGGGTTGAGAATGTGCTCTGAGTAATAAGGAGGAAGCTACGAACTGATGAGGAGGCTCTTGAAATAAACCGTTATGGCTTGGACCACGATGGTGGCAGTGGGAGTGGTGAGAAATAGTCAGATTCTAAATATATAGTGACATTAGCGCCAACAGGATTTTCACAAGTGGAAGAGTTGGCCTTCGCTGATGAATAGACAGCGCATCCATAATAACTGGAGAAAAGTAAGTTACGGGCATGGGAGCCCATGGGTCTGTAGAAGTAATGTTGGTGGAAGCAGCCAGAAATCTTATTGACCATGACCTTGCTCAGTGAAGTAGGAAACAAGACCACCAGCCAACACTAGGATGAAGAAGGAGTTGTTAGAGGTCTGGGAAGAGAGGAAGATGTTTGGAATGGTCGTCTAAGAGAATGGAGACAATGGATGCACCAGAAGAATATGACACGGTGACTGGTCAGCAAGAAGGGTCCACTGAAGGCTAGTGATCATTTATTTAAAATGAGGTGTGCCTAATTTCGACCACATTCAGCCCAGTAGCTGTATACATGAAGTGTGTGAAGAGCCGAATTTCATTAGGGATGTGGATTAGCCAGGACAGTATGTTGAAGTAAGAGAGCAAGAAAGGAGCTGGAGGTATTGTAATTGAATGACAAACCATGAATTCAGCTGAGTAAGGACGACAGGAGGAATCAAAAGGGGATAATGGACTGATTGATAACCTCCACGGAGAAAAGGTTTCCAAACTCACTAAAGAGAAGGATCTGGAAAGATAGGGCGCAGTGGTTGTTGACATGGGGACTTAGTTTATGGGGATCCTCCTTTAAACCCATTGAATTGATAAAAATCTAGACTCCTAGATAATGCTGAGTGTTAGCAAGGGTATGGATTAATAGGAATCTTCATTCCCTGCATGAAGTACAAGCGATTGCCCAAAACGAATTTGTTGCACTTAGCAAACTTAAGTACGCTCATATCCCGAGGTCCAGTACCCCGTCCATATCCACGATAAGCTGTCCGCAAGTCCATAAAGAGACTCCCTAGGCAGCATTCATTGCAAGATTGTTTGTAGAAGCACAAGGTTGGAGGGAGCCTATGTGCCCATCACCAGGCGAACAAAATAAAATGTAGACTATGTATAAAATGTAATATATTGCAGCTATAAAAAACAATATTTACAAACAGCAATACAGCTAGCTCTTCAAAGTATAGGGCTTAATGAAAAAAAGAAGGAAAAGATGAAAACAATATTTTTAGAGCTATATGGTTATGTAAAGACATAAATTTAATATACTGGAATGAGTGTCTAAGAGGGGATGATGGGTTTTGAGGGAAGAAGAGGAGAAATAACAGCACATGAGCGAAGTCATGCCCAGATTGATGATGATAATGAGTTTTGTTACGGAATAGATTGAATTCGACTGCATGAAGCTTTAAATGGGGCAGAAACATTTAAAAAAAGACAAACTGCACTCCGAGGAATAACTAAAGATGCAAATTTTTCCATTACTAAATAAAAACAAATGAAAATAAGCAAATTAAATGCTCAACCCAAGAAGTTTAAAAATGGAATAAATCTACAGAAAGAATGGATTAGTACAGATAAAAAGCAAAAAAATCAATTTTTAAAAGTAGAAAGACATGGTAAAACAAAATTAAGAACTGTTTTTTTAAGTAATTAAAAATATATACATCACCGATTAGCTTGATCAAGAAAATGTACGTAATTAGCAATGGATTTTGTAAAATAACAACATAGAGTATACTGTAGATAAAAACATTGCAAAGCAATTTACTTTTATGCAAATAAATCAGAAAGAAATGGAGGAAATGGATAATTATCTAGAAAAATATAAATGGCTGAAAATGATTCTGGAAGAGAGAGAAATTCTAAATACACTGATACTATTGGAGGAACAGAGGAACACCACCAAACACCCAAAAGGCTTCGACATTTCCACAGACATGATCCTAACCCTCAAGGAATGTATAATTCCAATGTTATTTATTCTTGTCTAGATAATAAGTCTTAAAGAGATTTTTTTTTTAATTTTGTACAGGGGGCTCCTGGGTGGGTCAGTCTATTGGGCATCCAGCTCTTGATTTTGGCTCAGGTCATGATCTCAGGGTTGTGAGTTCAAGCCCTGTGTCGGGCTCTGTGCTGAGCATGGAGATTGCTTAAGATCCTCTCTCTCCCTCTCCCTCAGCCCCTTCCCTCACTTGCATTGTCTCTATTAAAAAATACATATATATATTCAGAATCATGGTAACACCAATGCCAAAATTATGAAAAATTTTATTTCAAAATCTAATACAAACAGCACAAAGGTCAATGGAGAAAATCTTCAATAAAATATTACCAAAATAATAAGCAAAATTTTGAATGAATGGTATACCCTTATGTGGGCTTTTTTCCCCTCTACAAGTGTAAGAATGGTGTTGTGGGGGGCGCCTGGGTGGCTCAGTGGGTGAAAGCCTCTGCCTTCAGCTCAGGTCATGATCTCGGGGTCCTGGGATTGAGCCCCACATCGGGCTCCCTGCTCAGCGGGGAGCCTGGTTCCTCCTCCCTCTCTCTGCCTGCCTCTATGCCTACTTGCAATCTCTCTCTCTGTGTCAAATAAATAAATAAAATCTTTAAAAAAAGAAAAAAGAATGGTGTTGTGGGTTGAACTATATCCCCACAATAGATATATAGCTATTCAAATCCTGACCCCAGCACCTGTGAATACAAACTCTCTTGGAAATAGTGTCCTTGGTCAAGAAAGGCCAGAGATTTCTAGCAGACCACAGAAGCTAGAGGAGAGGCATGGAACAGATTTTCCCTCACAGCCCTTGGAAGAACCAGCTGTGTTTGACACCTTGATCTTGGATTTCTAGACTCTGGAGCTGTGAGACAATAAAATTCTATCGTTAGGTCACTGGGTCTACGGCCCTTTGTTATGGCAGCCCTGGGAAACTAATATGGATGATTTGAAGAGAAAAACTAAATGATAGTCCCAGTGGATGCCGAAAGCCCATTTGAAAAAACCCGACATTGATTTTTTTTAAGATTTTATTTATTTATTTGACACACACAGAGAGAGAGACAGCTAGAGAGGGAACACAAGCAGGGGGAGTGGCAGAGGGAGGAGGAGGCTTCCCGCTGAGCAGGGAGTCTGATGCGGGGCTCGATCCCAGGATCCTGGGATCATGACCTGAGCCGAAGTCATATGCTTAAAGACTGAGCCACCCAGGCGCCCCTCAACATTGATTTTTGACAAAACAAAGCCAAAAAACCAAATGACAGAATCAAAAGCCAGCACCTTGCTTGCTGGGGAGACATGAGAATAATGCTTATTAGTGTCAGGGTCAGAAGATACTCCCAGCACCAATACTGTTTTAAAATAATCTTCTGGAAGTTCTAACCAAAGCAATTAGACAAGAGAATAAAATCAGAGGAGGCAAAATTATCACCTGCTGCAGATATGTCCAGGCGTCTTCTAAAAGCTAACGTGTCAACTAACATTAAAATGATATAAAATAGGAAAATTCAGTATGCTGTCTGGTTAATTTACATGGAGTAGAGGGCTCTTCTCTGAAGAAATGAAGTAAACTGCTTCAGAATAATGAGGGCAGGTAAAGGGGTTGATAGCACACCAGAGTTAAGTCATCTAAATGTTGGTGGTTGGCCCCCCAGCAAGCCTCTTCCCATCTGCTCACACTGGGGCCACCTGCTCACCTGTAAGCCCCTCCCACTACAGACTCCCAGTCAGCCGTACCATCAACGGCACAGACCCAGTCCAATATCGAGCAATATAACTAGCAACAGTAGAGAACTCTTGAGAAAAATCAGCCCAGTCCCTCATTTACTAAACATGGGATTAAACAGTGACACTAGAAAGACAGACCAAGGTGAACAGACAGAACAGTCAGTACCAGACACAAAGTCACTTAACAAACAAAACCAAAAAAACTTGGGGAAAAAAAGAAGCTCTAATTAGTAACCTCAGAGTGTGTGTGGAAGATACTATAATCATAAGATAACAAACATATGTCATAAAAATAGCAATTTAAAATATACAAAAAGCTCTTAAAAAGTAAGCCCATGATGCCTCAAATTATAACTTTAATACAAAGCTGGAAGGAACCATTAGGGATATCTCGCAGATCATAGAGCAAGAAAGCAGAGATGGGAGGTCCGAGTGAAAGGACAAGGAGCATGGAGAATTGAGAAGATTCAAGAAGCATCCCTTCCAAGTCGAGTCCCAGAAAGAAGGTATAGAGAAAATGGAGGGGGGCCCTAAGACAATATAAACAGAAGAGCATTTCTAAAGCTGTAAAGAGATGTGTTTGGGATTCTTAGGGGCCTTCCTAGAGCAAACTATCACAGATGAAGAGAGGTCTGTGCAGACATGCGTCATGGGACATTCCAGAAAGATCCACACTGACACACATCATATGAAATTCCTGAACACTACTGGTAAAGAGATAATCCTCAAAGACTTCAAAGAAGAGAAAAGAAATCATAGATAAAGGGACCCAAACTAGCCAGTCAACAGACTTCTCATTAGCAACACGCAATGCTGGAACGCAGACTTTTAGGGGAAGATTATTTTGAACATAAATTCTATGATCAATTATCATTGGTCAGGAGGAGATGGAGAGGAAGAGACTTCCTGACTTGCCAAATGTAAAATGTACCCCTATGGTCCCCCGAAAACACACAACAAAGTCCAAGAAGAATGTCTTCGAGAAAGAAACTGGAAATTAATCAAGCAATAGAATGATGGAGTGGCTGAATGATTATAACAGCATGGAAAAAGAAGGATATATTTCTTTTCTCAGTACGAAAATTGAGATTTACTAAAAAGGAAAAGCAAACACATTTTAAAAAGCCCCTTAATCCAGCTATAAAGTAAAATAATTTGAATCACAGCTGGAAGCTATTGATGAAGTATAAGAAATAGATAATCTACTTGATCTGGGGGCTTGAAAGGAATCTCCAGCTAGGACTATAAGATTTGTGACTCTGAGGCTATCTATCTGTCAGGGTTCGTTCAACCAGTGAAACAAAACCAGTAAGAGACAGATATGAAGAGATTTGTTGCAAGGGATTGGGTGTGGTAAATGTGCGGGCAGGCTGGGCAAATCCAGAATCCAAAGGGCAGGCCATGGAGAAGGACAGCTGGACTGATGGGTGCCAAGTGAAGCTTCTGTCCACAGGTGAAATTCCCCTTCTTCACGGGAGCCCCAGCTCTGCACGGAAGGACTTCCCAGTAATTGATTCAGGCCCACCCTGAGTATCTAGTTCAATCGCTAAAGTCAACTGATGAAGGACTTTAATCACACCTACAAAATGCCTTCACAAATACACCTTGATGTGTGTGTTTGATTGAGTAATTGGGGAGCTCAACCGAGCTGACACTCATATTGACTATTACAGTGTGTAAAGAAGCCGTTATTATCCCAGACCACTCCGGGGCTCTGCTAGCAATGGGACTTGAGAGTCCTGGAACCATAAGGGCAAGTGGTTGTCTTTCGGTTTTCAGAATAAGCTTTTAGACCAGTGATGGTCAATATTTTTACAGGGCAGAAGGTAAATGTCATCAGTACTGTCAATGTCAAGATACAGATAAAGATACAGAAGGTCATCAGGGTGCTTGGAGAAGGATGGATATGGTAGGAACAGCTCGGGGTGGGGAGGTGGGACTGTAAACATCCTAATCATCGAATAGTTGGGGCTGGTTAAAGAAATTGTCCATATCGGGCGCCTGGGTGGCTCAGTGGGTTAAAGCCTCTGCCTTCGGCTCAGGTCATGATCTCAGGGTCCTGGGATCGAGGCCCACATCGGGCTCCCTGCTCAGCGGGGAGCCTGCTTCCTCCTCTCTCTCTGCCTGCCTCTCTGCCTACTTGTGATCTGATCTCTCTCTCTGTGTCAAATAAATAAANTTGGGACGCCTGGGTGGCTCAGTGGGTTAAAGCCTCTGCCTTCGGCTCAGGTCATGATCTCAGGGTCCTGGGATCGAGGCCCACATCGGGCTCCCTGCTCAGCGGGGAGCCTGCTTCCTCCTCTCTCTCTGCCTGCCTCTCTGCCTACTTGTGATCTGATCTCTCTCTCTGTGTCAAATAAATAAATAAAATCTTTAAAAAAAAAAAAAAGAAAGAAATTGTCCATATCACAGAGCACGAGGTTATGCATAGTTAAAAGGTGATGCACGGGCAAAAAATGTGATGTAGTTCTCTCTCTTCTGAGAACAGAATTCCAAATTATGCTATTAAGTGAAAAAAAAAGATCAATAAACTTACATTTTTAAGATTTTTTATTTGAGAGAGAGACAGAGCGAGCATGAGCAGGGGGGAGGGGGAGCGGTCTAAGAAGAGGGAGAAGCGGGCTCCCCACTGAGCAGGGTTCCCAACACAGAGCTCGATCCCAGGACCTTGAAATCATGACCTGAGCTGAAGGCAGAGTCTTCACCCACTGAGCCACCCAGCTACTCCTCGATCAATATATTTATAAACAAGATGTATGTGTATATATGTAACCAACATATACTAAGGATATACAAATACACATACCTATACACATGAATTCATGTATGTTCACACATGTATTATACACGTACATTTTTTAGAAGAATATCCAGGAAAGAAATATTTTTAGCTTTTAACGCATTTACAGAAAGTTACTAAGTGGACAAAGAGAACTTTCATTTTTCACTTTTGGTGCTATCTGAATTTTTTTATAATGTACATGTAACATTTATTCTGATTTTAAGGTTAATGATGTTATTTGGGTGTTGGGATTAAGTTTTCTTCCTATTTTTTAGGTTAAACACACACACACACACACACACACATCACCTACAAACGTTACTTAAATTATGTTTACTGAATATTTACTATATCCGAGGCCATATGCAAAACCTAGTCACGGAAAGGCACATAAGAGTTTCTGCAGGGGTACCTGGGTTGCTCAGTCTGTTAGGCATCTGCCTTCGGGTCAGGTCATGATCCCAGGGTCCTGGGATCGAGCTCCAAGTTGGGCTCCCTGATCAGCGGGAGTCTGCCTCTCCCTCTCTCTCTGCCTGCTGCTTCCCCTGCTTGTGCTCTCTCTCTCCCTGTCAAATAAATAAATAAAATCTTAAAAAAAAAAAGAGTTTCTGCAGGGTGTCTGGCTGGCTTAGTCAGAAAAGAATGCAACTCTTGGTCTCAGGGTCATGAGACATTGGGTGTAGTGATTAAAAAAATAAATTAAAAAAAGAAGATCTCCTGCCCTGAAGGAGTTCCAACTCAGGTGGTCGGGCGGGAGGCATGCGTACCCAACAAGAATATTATAAAATACTGTGGTGTAATGAGAGCAGTGAGAACAGGGTGTGACGGGGGCACCTACTTATGCCCCTGGAGAGTGACAAGTGTTCCTGTCGCACGTGGTCAGAGGAGAGGCTGGAAGTGTGCTGTCTGCAGAGGAAGGGACGAGTCAGGTGGCTGGACCATGACTGTGGCCTTCCCATCGATCACAGAATGACTGAACACTTATCTCAAGGTTGCGTACAGATGAAATGAAAGTGTATCTACAAAAAGCTTGGGAAATTGTACCAGATAGAGGTCTCCATCCTTCCCAGGTTGAACACCAACCACAATCCAGAAGGAAAGGATTTGCCCACAGGACTGACTGGGTCAAGGCAGAGGCGAGACCAAAGCATGGATCTCCTGACCCTATGGTTGACGCTTCTTGCGTGGTGCCCACAAGCAGGGACACCGCCTCATCTTGAGCTGTCCGCGTTGTGATGGGAGCTCTATGAGGGGTGTGGAGAGCAAATGGGTCAAAGAGCCACAGAACACAGATCATGATGCTTCTTGATGAAAGACCAGGCTCCAGGTTGCAATGACGATTTCACCTCTGTGACCCTAGACCCTATGGGATTTATTTATCTATCCTACCCTCCCTTCCTTCTCAGCACCCACCAGTCAACCACAAGTGGAGACCTCTGCTCCCCAGCCATGGAGGAGCTACCCATGAATGCATACTATTGTTACCATAATATGTTCAGAAAACCAAGCGTGTTCAAATGGTGTATGTGTTGTCATGAGTTCCAAACTGATGGGGGACATTTGAGCAATAAGGATGGAGTCCTTGGATGCTCACTCTGTCATAGGGATGGAGATGAAAAGTCTGTTTCTCCATGTTATGCCATTTATCCGCACAGAGGAGGAGACATCTTAAGAGCTCTTACATTTGGAAGGAATTCCGAGGGACGTAGCTAATGAAATAATCAGCACTGCCCTTTTCTGAAGGGCAGCCAGACAAGCTGCACCGAGGAGCCACCGAGGAGCCAGAAGTCTGCACGAGCTCAGTTGACAAAGGGGGCCCTTCCAGCACTTCTTACTAATCAGCTAAATTACAGATTACCCTGTAGAGAAGTCCCGAATGGATGCTAGTTACATGTTGCTGTGCTTTGCAATTGCTCTACACAAAAGGCGAAGGTTAAATTTCAGCTGGGCCCATGATTCAACCAAAAGACTGTCCTTTTTATTAACAAGAGAGTGAAGACTGTGGGATATTTCTGCTCTCTGCAGTGCTTTAAGCCTTAAGAAAATTTAACTCTAGGGCTGGGCAGCCAGAGACCTTTGCCTGGTGGAAGGCAGGGGATGTATCCACCGCTACAGGGCCCCCATTACGCCTGGTTATCTAACCACGTACAGACTTTTTAGGTGCATTAAAAGTCAAAGGACAGCCTTTGCTTATTTTGCCTCTTCAATTAATGCCTTTCCAGAGTTCCTCGATCCGGGAGTTCCCTGATCCTTGGAGCCCAGATGATTCCCAGATCAGTTAGTCATGTGTCTTTTGTGATGATGTTTATTCTGTTGGGGACAGAATTTGCTGTACATAGGAGGTCAGCTTCTTAATGTACTTCAAGAGACCAGTGCCATATGCACCATAGGATCGGGAAATGTTTATCCTCGGTAACAGTACTGCTACTTACCGAGCACTCCTAATGTGCAGGGCACTTTTATAATTGTTACGCATGTATTAGCTCATGCATCCTTTTAACCCTTTGGAGTCAGAACGGTTATTATTCTTATAAGGAAATAAGGAAATTTAAGGCTTGGAAGCAACTTCCCCATACTTCCAACAGAAGTAGTACATTAGCTATCTGTTGTTCCATAACAAATTATCCCATAGCGTAGGGTCCTCCAATAACAGTAAACGTTTATTGTCTCACACAATTTCTAAGTCAGGAATTCACGAATAACTTCACGGGCACTTCTGACACAGGACCTCTCATGAGGTTATGGTCAAGATGTCAGCTTGGACTGTATCATCTGAAGGCTTGACTGGGGCTGGAAGAAAGGCTTCTAAGATGGCACACTACAGGTTGGTGAGCTGGTGTTGGCTTTTGGAAGGAAGTCTCAGTTTTTTACCGTGTGAGCCTCTCCAGGGCATGTTCCAATGTTCTGGCAACATTGAAGCCGGCTTTCTCCAGAGTGGGCCATTCAGGAGAGAGCAGGGTGGAAAATACAATGTCTTTATAATCTAGCCCCAGAAGCCACACACTTGCATTTCCACCATGTTCTACTGGACCCACAAGCCTGCCATGATCCAGCAGACAAAATCCCTAGGGCATGACTACAAGGAGGACAGAATCACTGGAGACATTTTGGAGCATGGCAGATTGTGGATTTGAGCCTGGGTCTACTCTCTGCAAAGCTGTACTTTTAATTAACTACTCTATGATATTTCCTCCTCAATAAAAATCTTCCTGAAGTGTTTGAGATACTTGGGTTGTCATGAAAGAGTCAATGATGATAAAATTAAAACTACAACATATTGAGTGCCTACCATGTTCTGGGCATTATACTGACTTAGCTGCATCATTTTTGCATCAGATCTAATGATAAGGCTCAGAGATTCAGTGATTTGCCCAGAGTCTCAGAAGTGAAATCAAAATTGCCTTTGAGGGGGCACCTAGGTGGCTCAGTCTGTTAAGTCTCTGCCTTTGGCCTAGGTCATGATCCTGAGGTCCTGGGATTGAGTCCCACATCAGGTCCCCTGCTCAGTGAGGAGCCTGCTTCTCCCTCTCTTCCCTGCTCATGCTCTCTCTTGCTATCTCTGTCTCTCTCTATCTCTCTCAAATAAATAAACTATTTTTTAAAAAATTGTCTTTGGGATGTGAAGCCTATGTGAAATGAATGAGAAAATACAAATGGAGCACACTTACATGAAGGGGTGGGAAGAAGCCAAAGTTGTTTGAATCTGTGATTGAGAGAGGACTGGCAGCAGAAGGCAGAATTAGAGTAAAAAATTTGGCCAATGCAGACAAAAGAATATCATTATTCAATTGGAATGCTATTGAGCTAAACATGAGGGTTAAACCTAAGAAACAGATAAAAAGAAAGAATTGTGAGGGCACCAATTATACACTGCAGTTAGTCAAATATGACATTGACCTCAAAATCTGGTTCTTCTCAGCTGAATGGACTTATCTTTTCCAGAGACATCATTTTTTGTTTTTAAAGACAGTAGATAAAAGAGAAAGACAGAGATAAAGGTAAGTTTGCTACTGAACACGTCTGTAGACTAGATAGGTCCATTTGAGTAAGGAGGAAAGTTCTTTTTTTAAAGATTTTATTTATTTACTTGAAAGAGGTAGAGAGCACAAGTAGGCAGAGAGGCAGGCAGAGGAAGAGGGAGAAGCAGGCTCTCGACAGAGCAGGGAGCCTGATGCGGAACTCAATCACAGGACCCCGGGATCGTGACCTGAGCTGAAGGCAGCAGCTTAACCGACTGAGCCACCCAGGTGCCCAAGGAGGAAAAATTTTAAAACCAAATGTGTTTTTCACTTTAAATGAGATTCCATTTTTTTCCCATTATTATCTATGGTTTAACAATTACACAACTTTACAAATCTGTAACACTGCCATCTGTTCAGCATTCTGCGAGCTGGGGGGAAATATTTAGAAGTAGAAGGCATTATCCATGTCCTAGAGAAGCTTGGATTTATTTGAAAAGATGTATATGGGAAACCCTCTGCCCACACCACACGGTGATTATCTGCAGGTTCAATTGTTGGTCAGTTGGACAGTAAGCTTAGAAGGAAGACAGAGGGGGCGCCTGGGTGGCTCAGTGGGTTAAAGCCTCTGCTTTCGGCTCAGGTCATGATCTCAGGGTCCTGGGATCGAGGCCTGCATCGGGCTCCCTGCTCAGCAGGGAGCCTGCTTCCCCCTCTCTCTCTCTCTGCCTGCCTCTCTGCCTCCTTGTGATCTCTCTCCCTCTGTGAAATAAATAAATAAAATCTAAAAAAAAAAAAAGGAAGACAGAGGGATGTACAAAGGCAAAGGTAGTGGGGGAAGAATGGCTGGAGGAGAAGAGATTTGAGTCCTGCTCTGGGGATGGTCAAGTTTGGGTTGGTCTCCATGTATTTGTTTGGGTTTCTGCAAAAGCAAAGCCTGAGACAAAGACTTGGTGCATTTAATCTGGAAGGAAAACCCCAGAAACAAGAGTAAGGAAGAGTACAGTGAGACTGAGTTAGGGATGAAGTTAGAATAAAGGATGAGCTGCAGGGGAGCTCAGCTCCTTGGAGATCTTATAGAAGCATATGGAATGCCTCGTATAGTTTTCCTGAAGGACAGAAGGCTGGAGCATTAGTCTACGGGCCACCATCCCCCATTGTTTGAAGGTTAACCCCAGGGACATTAACCTCCCTGCTCTTCCTGACTTGGCCAGGATACGAGATTAGTGGACTTCTGTGGCTTTGAAGAAAACTCTAAGCCAGAAAAACAAAGCAATGCCATAGCATGCCCTTGAGATTGCAGTGAGCCCAGATTTGCCCAACTATGGCCAAAATCAGAGGCGGACAGAGAACAAAAATCACCTGCTACAACCAAGAAAGTAAAAACTACCTCCCCTTGTACCCAACTTACTTGTCACCAGCCAGAAATGTGTCACATAGCCAGCCCTAGGTGGAAGGGAACATGGGGAGTGAGCAGTTTCAATGGGGTGGTCTATAAGTAAAAGTAGAGCCCCTAAGGCAGAATGGGAATGGGTACTGGGCAGGCAACTTGCACAGATGTGCTTAGTGGCTTGTTGAACACAGTAGCCACTATCTCCCCAACCCCTTTGTAGAGCTGATCTCCAGCTATCCCTGGACCACGCAAGTGTGAGGACAGTTATATTAGGAGTCACTGGCCAGCTTCCTTCCAGCAGCTAGTCAACATTTCACTTTGATGATATCTCTGCCTTCTTGCCCCTTGGAGGGTGTGGAAGGGGTGGAAGCCATGTCCTCCATCATTTGTACAACTGCCATCCACCCTCTTCACCAATCCTTGAGAAGAGGAGAACATAAAGGATGGCCCATCACATTGGCAAACCAGGGAGAGAGGGATGGGCAACGGTTAGGCTCCCGCTGCTCACACACTACAATATTCCTGGGATGGATCGCCTCCTGGAAGGGAAGAGTCTGTAAGATCCTTATCTCCTTTTCTTCTGATTCTTCACCAGTTTTTGTCCAAGAAGGAATTATCGAGGCTCTTGCAACTTGATCTTCTCCTTTCCAGAAACCTCCAACACAGAAAAAGGATGTGAAATGGGAAATTCTGTCTTGTCTCTTACGCATTTCCTCCCATCCCCATCTCTGTGGGGAAACGAGCACGCGGAGGCTGTTAGCAGGGTGACCATGGTAACAAGGTAATTGACATACAGTCTCTAAGTCATAAACTTAATGAAAGTATAGCTTTTATTGCACTTCAACCTCATCTCTGATTAAATCAGATCTGCATAATGCAAAGATATTAAACTTCCGTGTTTCGCATTGTCTGTCCCCTGCCAATAGGAAGAAAGCTCTATTGCGAGAGAACCCTACCAGTGGGTTGAGAACACCATGGCCCTAGACTTTGCTGAAAAATGTTTTTTAATAATTGCTGCCGGCTGGCTCACCCAGCAAAGCAAACTTTGGAGACACGATTGGATTCCAGCTCCATGGACATGCAGCCGCTTTTCCTTTGGCAGGTGTAGACCGTGGAGGTCAGGGCCAGGCCTGTCTGAGATCTGGGGACCGGGAGAGGACTGAATCAGAGCACCTGAGAGCAAGATGCACACAGCGTAAATGAGAAACTCACCTGGATCGCTTCTCCCCACTGGCAGCAAAAACCAACAGGAATAGGAACTGGGAAGGAGTCTGTGCTCGCCAAGTGGTAAACTGCTATGTGATTGTGTTTCAAGCACAGTGCTTCAGGGTTCTTTGGAGAGTTGAGATCAATTATATTGATGCTTATACTATAAGAGGTTTCATGTTAACAGGCACAATGTGCGAAGAGCCACAATATAAGTAATGTGACAATAAGGACGAAGTACTATAAAAATTTTTAGGAAGGAGTGCCTACTTCTAGCGGGGGCCTCCAAGAAAATATCAAAGAGAGGGTGCCCTCAGCCAGTGCTTATTTTTGTCAAGGGCCCTACAAAGCACTTTTAACTGGAAGGTTTCCTTCTCTTGAATTTTAATTTAACTTCATCTGGGAAGAAGATAGAAAACATGAGCCAGGAAGTTATAACAAGGTGGTAGTTCTCAACTAGGGACAGCGCTGTCCCCTTCCCCTCCACCTGGAGGACATTTGACAATGTCTGGAGACACTTCTGGTAATCCCAACTCGGGGAGGTTCTCCTGGCATCTAGAAGGTCGAGGCCAGGGACCTGTTTCACATCCCACAATGCACAAAACAGTCCCCCATCACAGAGAATTGTCTGGCCCCAAATGTCAGTAGCAATGAGTTCCGGGAACCCTGCAAAAGGCAAAAGAAGCCATGAGCATGTCACTCACTCCCTCAGAGATAAGGAGGGAACTAGCTCAGCGGGTTTTTAAGCTAAGTACCTGCCTCTGGGTCCAAGGCGTGTAATCCATGAGCCTAAAGGATGAGCCTGGGCATTTCGGGCTGAGGTGAGGACCTGGAAGGACATCACGCTTGGTTGCTCTTTTAGCATTGCTCATTTTGCATCCTTGTCTATTCTCATGTGCCCCCAGCACCATCCCTGAGCTTATCCCATTCCTGACAAACTCCTCTCCCTTTCTTAGATTGCCTTTTCCTATCTTCTGTTCTCCCAAAGTTTTAGGCGGCTATGGATTTCTCTCCCTCATGCTCCCTCTCTTTCTCTAGAAGAAGGAGGAGACGGAGAGGGAGGAGGAGGAGAATTAGGAGAGGACGAATAAGACAAAGAAGGAGGAGGAAGAGAAGGAGACGGAGATGAAGAGGAAGAAGGAGAATATATATAAAGATGTTTCAGCAAAGGAGGAGTGCTGTTCACCTTCTCTAGTGGGAGGAAGATGACCAGAAAAGAAATGACCAGCCATAAAGTTGCTTGAAATTCTTGGGCTTGGATTTTCTATTTAATTTAATATTTTTTTTTTATTAACTCCACGCCCAACCTGGGACTTGAATTCACATCCCTGAGATTAGGAGTCTTGTGTTCTACCCACTGAGCCAGGCACGTGCTCCTGGATTCTTGATTTTATTTATTTTTATTTTTTATTTTTATTTATTTTTTAAAAGATTTTATTTATTTATTTGACAGAGAGAGAGATCACAAGGAGGCAGAGAGGCAGGCAGAGAGAGAGGAGGAAGCAGGCTCCCTGCTGAGCAGAGAACCTGAGGCAGGGCTCGATCCCAGGACCCTGAGATCATGACCTGAACCAAAGGCAGAGGCTTTAACCCACTGAGCCACCCAGGCACCCCAGATTCTTGATTTTAGTTGTCAACATATATTTGAGGTAGTTACCATCAATTAATGGAAGGAGAAGCCATATCTCAAAGACATTAAGGAAACCTTCCAAAGTGACTACCAGGAAATGATGGCATATTGTGGGGTGACAAATTCTGGGCCCCTTAAAATACTCATCACATTATTAATCACTTCTATTTATTGAGCATTTAACCTTGGCCAGACACATGCTCTGAGATCTCCCCACAGCCCTAAGGGGTTAGCGACCATGGTCAAGATCAATGGAATCAGACAGAGGCAAGAGCACATCTTCCAATCTTAGATCTTGGGGTTACCATGCAAGTCAGGATTCCCTCTCCTCCCCAGTTTCTGCTTGCATCTTGTCAATCTACCTCCTTCAGTTTCTGAGAAATGTAACATAGGACACACAGGCATCAAGAAGCATGTATGTTGTTCCTGACTTGGGTTTCTGTCCCGGTTCATGAGCTGCCTGGTCGCTGAGCTACTTCTGTCCTTTCTGGGGCCAAAAGGAGTCCCCACAGAGAAAGGAAACAATGCTTTTTAGCATGCAGAAGTGCCCACCCGATAGTCCCCATGGATCCTGTCGTTACCAGGTAACCTAAGGAGAGAGCAGGAGAGCTGTCATTTCCCAAAGTTCAGCTCCAACATATCTGTTATGTCTCCCTAACAAATTACTGGCTTCGGGGAGCTCAACACAAAAAGCAGTGGTTATGAATATTGCAGGCCTCATGGGCCACGACTCTTGAGGGTGACCTCATCACAGGTGAACAGCCGAACACATCGGAAGGGGACTCTGAAGAAATACATCCCTTCTGCAATGGAGGGAAAGCCATGGTGAAGCCAATGGTAGGCCGGGCTAGGAAGTTGGGGCTCAAGAGAGCCTGGGGTCCAGAGTGAGCCTGCAGGCTGGTGGAAGGGAGATATTTCTGAGTCCCTGTCTGGTTTTTTGCCTTCCCTCATCACCATGATGCTGCCCAAGAAATTAGAAACTGATGAAGCTCAGGGACTAGGTCCTGCATCAAATTTCTAGAGAAATGTCAGAAAAATGAACGTAGTCTTGGGATGATAGTTCAGTCCATCCCTGGCTTGCCAAATATGACCAATAAGACGAGCCCTTTGGAGTTGGGTTTTTTGACTTCCACCAAGCTACCATGAGTGTAATACCCGCCAAAAGGTGAACAGTGGAAATGGCTTATTATTATCCCTGTTTTACCTTTTAGATGTAAGGAAGTTGAGACCCAGAGATTAAACAATCTGCTCTGAAATGGGTGAAGGGGAACCAGGCCTTTGGCTTGTGCTTTTATTTTTTTTTTCTTTTTGAGAGAGAGAGGAGGGAGGAGAGAGGGAATCTCAAGCAGACTTCATGCTCAGCTCAGAGCGCGATGCAGGACTTGATCTCACGACCTCGAGATCACGACTTGGGCCGAAATCAAGAGCCCAACACTTAACCAACTGAGCCACCCAGGTGCACACGGCTTGTGCTCTTTTTCTCCACACCATCTCAAGTCATAAATTTATGACATATTGTTCAGGCCTTTCATGGATAGAGACAACTAATAAAAGAGAATATATAGAAAGTAAGTTGATCCATCTTCTATTTTCTCAAAACAAAAAAATCTGAGAAGTAAATGAAAGTACTATGCAAAGTATAACCAACCCTAACTCCTTTTTTTTTTAACATATTAGGGAAAAAGCCAATAAAAGATTCAAATACAAAAAAATGTAGGTCAGGTATAAGAGTTTAATTTTTTAATTAAATAATAATTTTTTGTTGTTGTGTAGTCTTGTTTCCATAGCTAACTGGTTTGGGCCCTTTCTAGAAGACAGGATGCTTTGGGACATTTGGAGCTCTCTAGTTTGGCGGAGGCATTTCACAGACCATGAGAAGCTTTGGGATCAGATCCTACAGCTCGTGTTTACTAAACTCACCTTGCCTTGCTAGTAAAAATTATTTGAGATGTTAGTTGACAATATGGATTGCAGGCCTCATGCTAGGTGTACTGAATGAGGAAAGGAAAAGACTAAGTCTGTGGTCATTGGCCATAGCTGAACTGTGAGATGCTTATTCAATTGTCCTGGCATGGGATTTGAGGCAAGAGAATGTTTTTAAGCTCTTGGGTGATAACATTGAGCAGCTAGGGTTGATGATAAGGGGCTTAACTTCACCATATTGATCCACGGCTAGCCTCTGGGGAGTGTCCTTGCTCCCAACACATGCCCACCACACTTTTACTGGACCCCCAAAAGAGAAACCTATACACGAGGGTATAAAAGGCTGTCTTTATACCTTGCATCCATAACCAGACACACGTCGAGTCCATATCAAAAGTGTTCCCTCCCTGGCAAGGCAGGTGACCATCTAGTGACAGAACATGGAAGAAGGGAGTCCAAAGGCGAGGCATAAAACTGCTGCAACAGAGGGAAAATAGGGCCAGGCTTCCAGCACCATTCACCAAGCGTGAGCTCACGCTCCAAGCCAGAGTCCACATGTGTAGGGAGAAAGAGCTGGTGGTCCCCGGAGGTAGGGATGCTTGAGGCTGTCTGGCTGCAGGAGGCAAAGAGCCAGGGATGGGAGACTAGGGTTTGAGTACAGGGAGGTCAGACCCTCGGAGTTGACTGCAGTCAACAAGTTCGTCCTATGGCAAGAGGCAAGGCTGAAAAGGGACGAAGTAGTAGGAAGGTGGATGGCATGTAGAGAAGTGAAAGGCTGCCCAAGGAATCCCTCCATTCTCTCTCCTTAAGGACAAGGTGGCTTCCAGAATCTTTGGAGTGGAAGAAATTACTTTCTATTGCAACAGGCCACTGGGGAGAGGAGATTTCCTTTGGAAGCTTAGAGATCCCCCAAAAAGGAGGCCAAAAAGAATTTTCTGCTCTCGGCCTGGTAATCTCAAGATGCTGTCCCCGGCCTCCCAGTCAAAGGCTCCCCATTGATCCCTCCTCCCAGTCTGACCTTGCAGGCATAAAGAAAAGACTCCTCTGTGTTCTGTCTATTCACAGAATACTCTCCATACTCCTGGTTATCAAATGCATATGGGGTTTCCCACACCAAGCAAATCAGTTCTCCAACACCAGCTGGGTGTCCCACAATGTTACCGAAGTCCGACACTATTCGCCTAGAGTTGGTGCCCACCCCACAGGTCAATGGCTCAGTCCCACAAGGTGGCCCCTGCTTTGCACACCAGTCACAAACCAGGGCTGCCACCCAGGGTCCACACCAGATATCCTCAGATGGCTTGCTAGAATGGCTCACAGAACTCAAGAGCAACCGTTCACCATCTATATTCCTGGTTTATTACAAAGGATATGACTCAGCAGCCGGCAGATGACAAGATGACAGAGATGCACAGGGCAAGGTGTAGGGGACGGGGCATGGAGCTTTCCCACCCTCTTGGGTCCCCCACCTACCAGCACCTCCTTGTGTTTACCAATCCTGAAACTCTCCCCGCCCCTTGGGTTAGGACTTCTTATGGAAGCTTCATTACATGAGGCGTGGTTGATGACGTCATTGGTTCTTGGTGACCCAACTCAATCTCCAGGGCCTCTCCTCTCCCTGGAGGGCAGAGGTTGGAGGTGGGTTGAGGAGAAGAAGCTGGAAGGAGAAAGTTCCAACACTGGAGTCCCAGGACTGGTTCCCTTGTAACCAGCCCCAGTGTTAGGGGTGGTTGTTATGAATAACAATAATACCTTTACGGATTCTTATCACTTAGGAAATTCCAAGGGTTTTAGAAGCTATGGGTCAGGAATGCTGGATGAAGATAAAAACCTATTTCTTATTATAATGGCAATATCCTAGGAGGCTACAAGTGGGAAGGGCGTTCCAGGTTCAGGTCCAACTCACCCAGGTCCATTTGGCAGCTGCCCAGGAGCAGGGACCAGCTGAGAACAGTAGTCTGGACATCCGCATCTGCTCGTCTCCAAGGACCATTCACAGGGCTCTGTTCTAACATGAACCTCTAGCTTTGGGGAATTTATGCCCTGTGTAAAAGGCATCACAGAGCCTATAGTTGTTACTTATCAATACTGACATAACAGAATGAGGCACTTTGCCAGTGAAATACAGCAAAGCCATTTGGGGCAAGAGGATCTTCCCAAAGCAGATTCCAGAAAACCAGCGAGACAAACATTGCAATCCTCTGAGCCCCCAGATACAATCAGGATCCTCCACTTTCCATTTTCTTTGGTTGGTTCTATAGGATGCATGTCACAGGCTACCTTCTGGTGTCTTCCATGTGCTCACTGAGCAGTTCCCCAGGGAAGCCCACCACATGAGGATTTCAGCGTGTGCTCTGTGGGTGAAGTCTCCTTGAGCAAAAGGGAGCACAAGCACAGATTGTATGGGGGAGGCGATGTTCTCTCCGTGTCTGCTCTAAATGTTCATCGTTCCAAGAGAGGGAAATGAATGGGGATTGCCTGAACCATGCCTGAACTGAAACAAAACAGTTAACAGAGCTCATGGGATCTCGGGAGGGTTTTTCTTTTGCTCTGTTACCCCTATGATCCGTGGGCAAACCAGTGGTCCAGTCAGCTGCTGTTTGTTGGGGACCCTGTCCCTAGACTTCCCCCTGCTCTGCTCCTACTGGACGCCCCCTCTAAAACCCCTGTCTCTGAGCTCTGGAAATCTCTCTGGCAGTGGTCCCTGCCCCAATGGTAGCAGTGACTCCCACTGTCACGATTCTTGGCTTCCCATCCGTGCCATCACCTGTGTCAACTCTGTGCTATAAAGAACCTCTAGGTCTTCCTTCTTATTGGCTGAGAAAGTTTTTTTTTAAAGGTTTCTTTTTTTTTAAGATTTTATTACTTATTTGACACAGAGAGAGAGAGAGAGAGAGAGAGAGAGAGCAGGGGGAGTGGCAGAGGGAGGGGGAGAAGCAGACTCCCCACCGAGCAGGGAGCCCAATGTGGGGCTCGATCCCAGCACTCTGGGATCATCATGACCTGAGCCGAAGACAGTCGCTTAACCGACTGAACCACCCAGATGCCCCTTGGCTGATAAAGTTCTTAAATGATCATCAATGCTTTTATAGCATTAGTAGGGTTTTACTTATTAATTCATTTCATCCCCGGAACTTTCCCATGAGGCAGGGACTGTTGCACCATCCCCATTTCACAGACTAAGAAGTAGAGAGGTCACATGGAAAATCAGTGATGGAGCTGGGACTCAGGAGGTGTTTGAGATCAAAGATAAAACCCAACTAAAAACACAGACAATAAACCATACACCTACATACGCAATCAAGTACAAACATCGTGATTCACAGAAGTTTTGGAGCAAGAACAGATTAGGGGAATGATTCTGAAATTGCAACTCTTGGACCAACAGCATTAGCATCACCTGAAAACTTGTTAGAAATGTCCATCCCAGACTCCACCCCTGACCTACCAAATCAGAAATGGGGAGTGAGAGAGGGGGAAGCCCTCTGTGTTTTAATAGACTCTCCAAGGGATTCAGATGCTTAGTGAAGTTTGGGAATCACTGCTTTAGATGCTTTAGATGATGGTTCCATCCTTGGTTGTTGGGGTCCTAGAATGGCTCTTGGGCAACTGTGCTCTTCTTCCCGAAAACCAAGCAATAGCTTATTTGCCACATGGCATGGTTTCTTTAAGTGCTTCTGCATACCCCTGCATCTTAGGAAAGACACAGTGGGGGAAGAATTGAAATGTTCACATCCTCACCCTGGGGATGTGTGAATATGTCCTGTTAAGTGGCCAGGGGGGATTAAGGTTTCTAATCGGTTACTTTAAAATACAAAGATTATCCTGGATTATCCTAGTGGGTCCAGAGTAATTATAAATGTCCTTAAATGGGGAAGAGGGAAGCAGATGAGTCAGAACCAGAGAGATGGCTTGTTTTGAACATGGAGGAAAGGGATACAAGCCAAGGAAAGCAAGCAGCCTCTAGGTGCTGAAAAAGGCCAGGAAACACATTCTTCCTGATCACCTGCAGAAGGAACACATCCCTGACAAAGCCTTGGTTCTAGTCCAGTGAAATCCTTTTTGGACCTCTGACCTCTGGAAGTAGAAGATAATAAATTTGTCTTGTTTTTGGCTGGCAAGCTTTGTGGCAACTTGTTACAGCAGCTACTGGAAGCTAATACACACTGTGTACAGACATTCCGGGGTGTAGTAGACACCAGTAGCTGTAGTCCTTCTCAACTCATCTCTCACACCTTGTCCTCTCCCAGTCTTGCCCTCATTTTTTGTGTGTTTTGTTGTTTTGATTTTTTGTTTTTATCTAAGTAGGCTCCATGCCCAGCATGGAGCCCAGTGTGGGGCTCGAACTTATGACCCTGCGATCAAGGCCAGAGCTGAAATCAAGAGTCAGATGCTTAGCCGACTGAGCCATGCAGGCGTCTTTCTCGTTGTTTTTTCTACTTCCAAATCAGAGTCAACTTTCCTCTTTCGCTAAAGCTGTAGTTGCTGCATCTTCTGGAACTCCCACTCTATGACTAGTTGTCTTCCCTCTAAGTGCCGCCTTCTCTTGGGACATTCCTTATTTGATGCTGGAGGTCCTGGGGTCTCTGGGGGCCACTCAAGCAGAGCCTGGGTTTTCCTTCACAACCCGATGACTCTGGGATCAGGAACCAGTCTCAAATTTCCTAATCTTCCATGTACCCCCTCCATCCTGCAAAACCCTTTTTATTTGAAGTTCATGCGACTCGTAGCTCTATCGTGCTCTCCCCATCCCCTTCCTGCCATCCACCAGCCGGCCAGTCCCTCCCCACCACTCACTGAAGATGGTGGATCTGATGCTTTTCCTGTCTACCAGTATCCCCGCCGATACTCTTGAGGACAGAACAACCGCACCAATGACTTGCACCCACCTCCAGAGATCTTGTCCAACTGCACATCATCTAGTCTCCTCCATGGCCACACATAGACCTTGCTATCCCCAGAGTCAACCTGGAGAGTCCAACCCAATGTCTTTTACCCTGGTCTCCCCCAGTGCTACCAGCCTTTGACTTCATTGTGACTTGCAAACCCTGTCCTCATTTTGCGAACTGCCCAACGACAAAACCATGGCTCACGAGTTTAATCACTTCCTTGCAAATATTCAGGGTCCCTCGAACCCCCGCCTCCCTCACGTGCCCCAGATGTCACTACCTTGCTCACCTAGTAAACCCTAGTCCTGCCTGAGCCCACCTGTCTGCCTCCTCCATGCTGTCCCCTGAGCAGCTGAGCTCTACGTAGCAAATCAGAGATCTGGGTTAAAATTTGCTTTGAAAATCATAGCCATTATCCCCCTGTGAGCCCTTCATTCTGCCTGATGTGTCTGTAGCCCGTTGTTACTAACTTCCCTCCTCTCTGCCCTGCAACGACTATTCCATGGTTTCCTTTTTGCTTCCCCACATGTTCAGCTGGTATTCTCCCCTATGCTTGCTGAGGAGATGCAAGCCATCATGCAGATGTTCTCAGCTTCTCTTCAGCAGATCTGGAAGCCTTCCTTCGTCAAGACCCTTCTTTGCCCTTCCCCTTCTGTAAGGAAGAGAGCACCTTGCTCCTAATCCAAACTAAATTCTTCCACTGCCATCCTGGGTGCCTTTCCCTTTTGCTGACCCAAAGAATGTGCAGCTCTGGCTTTTCTTTCCCTCTCCCGCATCACAGGTCTTTCTGGAGAGACATCTATCACTTTAAATGCTTCTGTTAGAAATGAACAAAGGCCAAAAATCAATTACCTAAAATTCCACTTTCAGAGGTTAGATAAAAACCAGGAAAATTGACTGAAAATAAGTGGAAGACTGATATAATTGTGATCAGAGCAGAACAGAATGGAATTGAAAACAATCAACAAAGCTAAAAGTTAGTTCTTTTGATCAGAAGATTAGTGAAACTGGTAAACCCCATGCAAGCCTGCTTAAGAGAAAAGGAGACAGAACACAAATGATCAATATCAGAAATGAAAGAAGGATTATCATGAAAGAGTGTGTAATTACCAAAACAATTTTAAAAAATACTGAGGGTGGACGCCTGGGTGGCTGGCTTAGTGGGTTAAAGCCTCTGCCTTCGACTCAGCTCATGATCTCAGGGTCCTGGGATCAAGGCCCATATCGGGCTCTCTGCTCAGCAGGGAGCCTGCTTCCTCCTCTCTCTGCCTGCCTCTCTGCCTACTTGTGATCTCCCTCTCTGTGTCAAATAAATAAATAAAATCTTTAAAAAAAAATACTGAGGGTAACTCTATGGTAACAAAATTGACAATGCAGATGAAATGGGTCAGTCCCTGGAAAAATTCAAATGATCAAAACTGATGCAAAAATAGCCTCATATCTACCAAAAAGTTAAACTGATTATCCAATGTTCCAGGAAGAAATAACATTGAATTTACACAACCTATTTCAGGAAGTAAAGGAGGATTGAGTTACTACTTGAGGCTACAGAAGAGCAAAAAAGCCAGACACAAAAAGGTATGGTTCATGATTCTATTTTTTTTAAGATTTATTTATTATTAGAGAGAAAGGGCAAGTGTGGTGGGGAGAGGGGCAGGGGGAGGAACAGGGGGTGGGGGGAGAGAGAGAGAGAGAGAGTGCTTGCATGTGAGTGGGGGAGGGGTGGAGGGAGAGGGAGAATTTCCAGCAGACTCCCCACTGAGTGTGGAGCATGACTCACGGCTCGATCCCAGGACCCCAGGATCATGACCTGAGCTGAAATCAAGAGTCAGATGCTTGATCAATTGAACTTCCCCACACGCCCCTTATGATTCTATTTAAATGAAGTTCTGTAATAAATACAACTAATTTATTGTGGAAAACTTCAAAACAGTGGTTTCCTTTGTTGGGATAAGAGATGAACTGGAAGGGGATCCCAGGGAACTTTCTAGAACAATAGGAATAGGTGAACCAGATGGCCAAATCATCCGTTATGTATTTCAATATAAGTAGATTTAATGACTAGTCACCCAAGAAGGGCAGAGAGCTGGAGACGGACATGAGGCAGAGCAGCACAAGTTGGTGGTAGACGTTGGATGACGAGGGAATGGACATTTATAACTTTGCCCTGTTTGTGTTGGGTGTGCTTTACGTCTGCTTAATCAAGAGTTTTAAAATGGAATAGTTAGGTAGTAAGATACACATCAAGTGAGATATTCTATTTGTACATAATACCATTTCAAATCTGCAGACCTCAGCTCTGCCCAAAATAAAGTAGATTGGTATTTCCTTCCAGTCTTATTTTGTAAGTCATTCTAACCCGTACCGAATATGCCCCTTTTCACCCAGTTTTCCTACTCACATTACACTGTAATCATATCTGCAAACAGTCTTACAATCTTTGTGATCATCACTTTTAATGGCTACCCCTCTGGCTTGTTAATGCTGAAACTCAAATTTTATCTCATTATTTTACCTACATTGAATGTTAGCACTACTGAGAATAATATAGCTTGAGTGCATCCCTCAGGACTGTACATTTAACTATTTATGTTCTTTACCCTCGCTTTTATGAAGGAGGATTTAAGGAAGTCTGAAAAGACACATAAACTACGACAAGACAGAAGCAATTAAAAACAGAATACAAGAAGGGAAACATGGCTAAAGATAGAATTGAATCAAGGATCTTGAAGGAGGGGACTAACCAGACACCCTTCTTTGCCAAGGGATGATCTCAATAAAACACTACCCAGAACACCTAACTTTGAGCAATGATGCTTAGTGTGTGTGTTGGTTGGGGTTGGTGTACAAAAGGGTGACCAAAGAAGCCTCTTACAAGGCGTAGTTATTTATGAAGCACTAAAAAGTTAGGGAATATCTACGCTCTTGATAACTAAAGATAGTTGAGTAACTTCAGAAGTAGCCTGGAGTAGCTTTTAATCTTAGAATAGCTGAGACACAGGAGAGAGGGATGGATTCAGATCCCAGTCTGGCTGCTTCCCAGCTGGTAATTTTGAGAAAATAGCTTCATCTCTCTGATCCTTCGTGTGCTCCTTTGTAAAACCGAGGGCAATAAACATGCACCGTAGAGCGCTGTTGTGGAGATTTCCCGCAGATTTCACAAGTACTGGTTGAGACACAGTGGGTGGTGGGCACTCTTCCAACCACACAGGAAAGGATGGCAGGTAAATTTCCACCCTTGTGAGATTCACCTTCTAGTGGAGGTGAAGAAAGAGAGAAGGAACACATAAGCAATGTAATTTCAGATGGTGACACTTTGATTCAAAATGGCGCACGTAAAGGGGCTGGAGGGAAAAGGATATGTGTGTGCGCTTTGCAAGATCTGTTGTTATGGGATGGGAATTCCTCTCAGCAAAGATCCTATTTTAAAAGGAATATAAAAGATGTAAAGAAAGGTGTCCGAGAAGAGTCATCGGAGCAAAGCAAATGTCCATACGGAGACTTGTGATCTCAGTTATATTGAGTTTGTGATCTGAAGCCCTTCTTTTTAGAAAAAGACATTAGCTAGCGGGGGACAAGGATCCTCTATTTGAGAAAAATCAGGTCTTTCTGTTCTCTGTAGCAGAGTTACATTCTTCTGGCTCATCCAGTGTGGAGGCTTGGGGTCAAGGCGGCTTGGCTAGGCTGAACTCTATTTTCCGGAGTTCCTTTTCCTGGGTGTTTCCAGTAAGGGTGTGTGGGGGTCCTGGAGAGACTGATGGAAGGTTTGGGAGGTTTGGGTGCTCACACTCAGCTGTACAGCAACGCCGACCGCTGGCCTCATCCACATGAGGCCAGGACGGCTTCAACCTCCCCAAGTCCCCTTCCACCTTCTCCAACTCCAGCCCCACCAGGAAGGGTCCAGCTTCTGCAGACCCCCACACCACCAGGCTCAGTAGTAGCAAGACCTTCCAGGGGCTTCTGTCCATCCTCATGGACCCCCAGCTTGTTCTTACTCACCTCTACTTTACCCCCATCCTTCCTTCTCAGAGGCCTGCCCCTTGTGCCCTTTGGACTTCAACCTCCAACATGAACCGTGAAGACAGCCGCCTTACAGAGCCTGCTCAATCGGGGTCCACAACTGGGTAAGGTCAAATCCCTGTATCTAATTGTATACACACATTTAATAATGTTAATATTATATATTATATACAATCATATATATATTTAGAAAAAAGAGAGAAAGTTATAGAGTCGTATAGTTAGAGTTGTATGGTGATATAGTTACAGTTTATAAATTTACATCTATCTATCTATCTATCTATCTATCTGTCTATCTATCTATCTATTTATCTATCTAGTTGTGCTTCTCCAATTGATCCCTGATTGATCCACCAACAGTGGTATCAGATCAAAGAGAAAAATAAATAGGACCAAATACATCTCTGATTTGCACCTGGAAATCTTCAAGTGTACTTCAGAGAACTCTTCACAAAGCAGGACAGCTCCAGGCACACACAGATGTGTAAGATAAATTCTGGAAAGAACGTATGGCCCAGCTCAAACTCCCTTGGCAGTTACAGTTCCGGTTCTTAGGGTCTCACTAGGACCCTAAGCCAGGGCTCTGCTTGATGACACCAGAAACGTGCAGGGAAGAGAATGCTGGGAAGGGCAGTGCAGCTGAGCCAAGAGCACGGACTGGGGCCTGTCTCTATGTCAGAGTTGAGAAAGATCAATTGAGAGGCGCCTGGGTGGCTCAGTTCAGCGTCTGCCTTGGGCTCAGGTCATGATCCCAGTGGGGTCCTGGGATCAAGTCCATGCATCAGGATCCCTGTTTGGTCTCTCTCTCAAATAAATAAAATCTTTAAAAAAAAATAAAAGAGAGAGAGAGAAAGAGAGAGAGAAATTGAAACTATTTATCCTCTAGTATTTTCCTGGCTACTTATTATATTTTTTATGATTTTTAATTTATTTGAAAGAGAGAAAGTGAGTGAGAGAGAGAGCATGAGTAGGGGGAAGGGGAGAAGCAGACTCCCCTGCTGAGCAGGGTTCCTGACATGGGGCTCGATCCTGGAACCCTGGGATCATGACCGGAGCCGAAGGCAGCTGCTTAACCGACTGAGCCACCCAGGCGCCCCCTGGCTACTTATTCTAGCAGGTGGCGGGGTTGTACCAACTGTCCATGAGCATCCAGGCATGACCACAGCCATGACCATGTGCGACTCTTCTGATAAAACTCCGGCCTAGAGAAACCTACATTTGCAGTTTGTTGCGAACTCCCTACGGCACAATATCGACGGAATGCACGACAAACCAACAGGTTTAGATTTTAGGGAGAGTGGAGGTTTGCGTATTGTGCAAACAGAACAGTCAGATGGGGCCATACTTGAAAAGCCAATAGAAGTTAATGAGTGTACCGAAATTGAAGTTTATTATTTTGTGAGGTCCTTAAATGGCCTTGTCGGGGGGCGGGGGGAGGGATATCTCTGGGTGTTTTATTCACCATGGGCTTTTTTTTCCCTTCCCACCCCTCCCTTCCCCTTCCTTCCCCCTCTTTTCCATTCCCTTCTTTTCCGTTCCCTTCCCTTCCCTTTTCTCTTTTCTTTTCCTGGTTTATTTTATTTATTTGAGAAAGAGAAAGAACACAGAGGGAGAGGGAGAAGCAGACTCCCCAGTGAGCAGGGAGCCCGACACGGGGCTCGATTCCAGGACCCCAATATCATGACCTGAGCCGAAGGCAGATGCCTAACGGACTGAGCCACCCAGGCGCCCCTTACCATAGGTTTCAAAACAACCCTAAAGGACCATTACCACTCCCCAGTCAGAAAGTGGCCCAGAGGAACCAAGGTTTAAGGTGGTTGATTTAGCTTACAGTCGGTGGAGAAGTGAGGGTCCCGGGCACCTCTAATAAGACTCTCTTCGTTGTCAGCGTAATAGTTCTTCCTCCGCACTTAGCTTTGGTTGGAAGAGCCCACATATCCTTGGTGTTGTAATATATCAAGCCTGGACAGGGATTCAGGAATCAAGTCAGCCTGATGCATTTGGTAAACGTTATTCCTTTGTTGACAGAAGAAGAGATCCGTGGGAAGATAGGCTCCTTTCCTGCTGCCCCCACCCTACCTCTCTCCCTGTCTTCTGGGCACTGTCTCTAAAAGCAGTCACTGATGCTCACGGCTACACCAACCGTCTGACAGCCATGAACGCGACAAACCACCATCCTGAGGTTGGCCAAGCAGAAAGACAGGAAGAGTCTGGGCTTCGTCGGGGTGGTTGAGCATCTGATCCAGTCCTCACTTCCTTTCCATCTGCAGACTCTGTGCTTTGTGACATAATCACACGTCTTTATGCATCAGCCTCTGCATTCGGGGCATTCTGATAGTCCGGGCTCAGTTCTTTCTTAAGGGCATTTGTTGTTTGTTTTCTTTTTCCGGTAATAAAGTTTTGTTAAGTTCTCTATTTGATATAGAGTTTATTAAGATGTTTCCTATGGAGCCACACCTGGCTGGCTCAGCCAGCAGTGACTCTTAATCGCAGGGTTGTGAGTTTGAGCCCCATGTTGGGTACAGAGATTACTTAGAATAAAATGTTTTCTTAAAAAAAGTATTTCTGGTATAAACTGCAACATATTTATCATATAAGGAAGCAAGCATCCATCCATTTGGGATACCACAGAAGGTATCTTCAGATGTGTAACAATCGGGTCCCAACAATTAACCGGTTCTTCCATGGAATAACCAGAATATATAAAGTTTAAACTGTCATGAAAGGAGACCAGCCACACCGGATCTGCATTGGCAGGGGGCATATACACGTAAAGATAAGTTACATCCTGCTTTTAAAGAATTGAAACATACCAAACAAGAAAAAATGTATCTTACACACCAAGCAAACCCCCAAGATTGACGAGGATAGACTTGCCAATTTGCACTCTTTGCAAAAGTTCTTTGGTTCATTTTTCTGACAGCTGCCACAAGAAAGATTTAAAACCCTGAATAGGAGGGAGGAGGTGGTTTCCATCTGTGGTCATTACCTGATCTGCTGATTTCAACTGCCGGGATGTACTCCATGGGGCACGTATTTTTCTCTTTCTGATTCTCAGTTTATTATAGGAATATTTCTCATGCAGAGAAGAGGGCAGAAAATAATATAACATACATCCATGTCCTCACTGCTGATATTTGACAAATGTTAACATTTGCCATCTGCTTTGGAGGTTTTAAAAATAAAACTTTTCCGATACTGTAGAGTATCTGTAAATATCCCCCACATTCCTGTCTCCTTTTGTTCTAAGTTGAATTTCATGGTGCACAGGTCTCTGTAACATTGGGCTACCTGCACATCTCACACTTGAACCATCTCTAGGAAGTTGCCACAGAGAAGTCTGTTTTCAAAACGTACTTTGGTTAGTAGAATTAAGCTATGATGCCTCTAGGTCTATGCAATCTGACTCCCTTCTCATGTGCAATACTCTGCCTTTTGCAGGAGAGCTAGAACTGACAAGGCCACATCTTTCCTCTGTCCCAGCAACCTTCCAATTAACCCTGATCCTTGCTAGTTTCAGGCAATGTATCAGATTCCTAGAAGCAGTGCCTGAGGCTGTTCCCTCAAGGCTAGTGAAGATTCTGGTCACCCACACAGACCCGGGGAGGGTTGGGGGATGCCTACACCACCAACCAATCCTCCAGCACCAGCTGAGTGTTCTACAATCCATCTCAGTTCCAGCACTATATCTACCTGTAGAGAACCTCAGATTCCACAGGTCCAGGGTCCAGTCCTACGGGACTGCCATTCCCCATTCCCCTCCCTTTAGACACTAATAACAAGTCACTCACCGGCAAACGGGTCATAAGTTCCCACAACCCCTTCCTTGGGTACAATTAATTTGCTAGACCAGCTTACACAACTCAGAGAAACATCAGGAACAGCCAGCTGGAAGAGATGGGAGAGGGCAGGAATGGAGAAGGGGCATTGAATTCCACACCCTCCCTGGGTGCCCCACGCTCCCTCAAGGTTCAAATGCGCACCAACCGGGCCCTTTCCAAACCCTAGCCTTTTGGGTTTTTATGGAGGCTTCCTTACTGTCATGATTGATGAAATTATTGACCATTGGCGATTGAACTTGACCTTCCGCCCTTCTCCCATCCCTAGAGGACAGGGGTGAGACTGAAAGTTTCAACCTCTCACCACAAGGTTGGTTCCTCTGGCAAGCCGCCCCCATCTTTAGGTGACCTAAGGGCTTTCCCCAAAGTCCCCCTATTAACATGGCAACATGGGTCGTTCCCCCAAGACAAGGATCAAGGGAAAGGAGTGGTTAATTTGCCTAGGGAATCAAGGAGGCCTTTGGAGAAAGCGTGACTTGAAGAGACCCTGCCCTCGGTCGTTGGGTAGGATTCTGATGGTGCTCTGCTGGCTATTTTCCTTCTACTAGGAGTCGCTTCTAAATCCTTAAAGAATACACTTAAAACCTGGATTTTCTGAGGTTTTGGCTTCCATGATGCAATAGCTACTACGGATTCCTTGTCAGAAGAGGGATTCCTTTCCGGCAAATGGTTCCCTTCCTCTCCGCCCTAACTTCCAGGGTTTTAGTAGTTTTGTCCTGTTCAGTTTTTATCATCACTTGGACATTCCGTGTTGGTTTTTCTTTCAATAGTTTTGTTATTCACGTTGTTTTTTGTGTCTACGTATGCCGCGGTTGTTTAGGTATGACCCCTCGGTGTATGAATTCAGCGCCCACCAGCAAGCACCTATGGCATCATTACCCTACTCATCAGCTTTGCATATTTAATCCATTTCCTGGCTTTTCACCTTCCTCCAAATAGACTTTTAAGAATGAACTCCTGGGTCATATACTCCCCATGTTGGTGCCTAGCTCCTCTCATCGCATGGGAATGGTGGTTTTACAAGGAAGGGGGTTCTTGAGTGCCTCCCAAAGCTCTCTAAACCTGACATTGACCACTGAGGAAGAATCTGAGGTTGGCCCAATTTCCTTTTCTGTTGTAGGTGACCTGTTCGTTGAACGGAGATGATGGTAGGATTCCGTATTCCTAAAATAACACTGTCATCCTAATACGACTTGCTGTTTGTTTCTTTTTGTTAATTTGCCAAAGAATTGGTGAATTCTTCTGGCGCAGACATTCGGATCATCCCTAAATTTCAGGAATTTTTCTTTTCATAGATCTCTGAAAATATTTGTCTTCCCTCTTGTTCTGTCCTCTTCTTCAGGAACACCGATGATCTGTTTTGTGGAGTCTGAGCTGTTCCCCCTTCCCCTGTCCTGTCATTTCTGATTACGTCCATTTCTTTGTTCCCTTTCTCTGCATTACGGGCCATTTTTAGCAAAACTACCAACATCACATAATTCGGTTTTTGTAGCTCTCGTTCTTTTCCCCGTTACTTCGAATTCCTCTTGCGATCTCTACAACAAAGTTATTTCAGTTCTACCTTTTTCCTTATGTCTTCACATCCCTTTCCTTCCTAACCTATTATCTTGTCATCTTATTTTCAATGAGTCTCGCTTGTAACAAATCCTGGGTTTGTACAGTCTAAGCTGTTTTTTGTTGTTGTTGTTGTTTTGGCTCCTTGGGATACGATGTTTCAGTGATTTCTCATTTATAGTTCTCAAGGTCATGTATTTCTTTCTGTACTGTTGTCCATATTAGAGTAAGTTTTGTGTAACTGTCCTGCTGTTTAGCCTTCCGTCAATTTACTCAGATCGATCTGGAAGAATCAGTTCACTAAGTGGGAGGAGTGGACGCTCACATGGACCACTTGCTATTTTCCTGGGGATGTTGGTCTAAATCAGCAGCTCAGCTGTGCCGTGTCCTGAGAGAAGTGGGAAGGGAGCCAGGGCCAGGGCACCCATATCAGGGGAATGGATATGTGTATTTTTAAAAAAAGATTTTATTAATTTATTTGAGATAGAGAGAATGAGAGAGAGAGAGAGAGCATGAGAAGGGGGAGGCTCAAAGGGAAGAGCAGACTCCCCACTGAGGAGGAGGAAGCCCGATGTGGGACTCGATCCTGGGACTCCAGGATCATCACCTGAGCTGAAGGCAATTGCTTAACCAACTAATTTGTTTCTACTTCTATCAGTTCTGCAGCCTGTGAGACTCTGGAGTGGTCCCTGCAATTCGTGGTAATTCTCAGAATGTATCCTCTACTGTTTCCAAGTTTTTTCAACTGTGAATGCTGTCTCTGCTCTTCACCATGTTGAACAAGGTAAGAATTTTCATACTTCTTTCCATAGCTATAAAGTGATTCCTTCTCTCAAGAGCTTTAGCAAGGACCACATTACTGAGGATGATGTAGATGAGGGGTTCCCATCATTTCTCCCACAGGAAACAATCTTAAAATCCCTGTGAGAGGGGTACCATGTCTGCCTTTGGCTCAGGTCAAGATCTCAGGATCCCGGGATCAAACCCTGAGTCGGGCTCCCTACTCGGTGGGGAGTCTGATTCATTCTCTCCCTCTGCCCCTCTCCCCTGCTCATGCTCTCTCTCTCTCTCCTCTCAAATAAATAAATAAATAAATATCTTTTAAAAGCCCTGTTAGGTATTTCAGCTCTATAAAATCCATTTTGTGACTCTGTTCCAAATAGTTCAGGATCTCTCACTTCATCTTGAATTAAATCTCCACCCTCAAACACTTCAAAATCCTCCCCATAGAGGTGAGTCTTTGGGACATGTGGTAGAGGAAAATAAAGATATGACCTTGCATGTCCCTGAGTATTCCAGTCTGATTCCGAAGGGGAGTGAAGGCTCCTTCAAGGCCATCCCTGGAAATGGAAAATGGGCAAAACTACCATGGAATGTCAAAGGGTTCTTGTGTGTGTGTGTGTTTTAAGGGGTGAGAACCAACGGTTACAGGTGAGTGGCCCATGGTCCTAACATGAACAAGAGGGCTAACCCGTAGAGTTCACGTCGAGGGGGTTCAACGTGTTGAGAAGCACCATGAGCTAATGCAGGTGGCGGGCACAGTCTACCAGAATTGTGTTCATGTCAGAGTCTCAGCAGCAAACCAAATTCATTGCAGATGGTTCCAATGAAGAGAAATGTATGAGCAGACCACTCACAGAGAGGTGGGTTGCGTGCAGGGCACAAACGAGGGAGGAAGGAAGAATTATCCAGAAACGAGCACCAGAAGGAAGCCGTCGCCACCCCTGGGGGATTGGAACTGTGGAGGAGGGGCCGCCCGGTGGGGGCTACAGTCCAGGAGGGAAGCCGGAGACGAAGCGCCCAATCTGGGAGGAAGGGCACATATCCTGACCCCTCCCCTCCACTTTCCAATCTCCTGCCAAGACTTCCCATAGGTCGAACCCAATCAGAGACCATCTGGAAGGAGAGCTTGGGGGTTCTCCAGGACATGGAGCTGAGCAGAGGAAGGAGATTGGGGGAGAGGCGTTGGCAGATGGAGAATAATTACATAGGGCTGCTGTCTGCTAAGGAGTTCTGCTACGAAAAGGAAGAAAACTCAGTAGTCTCCAGCATGTGGGTTTGGGACAATTTATTCCAGCAGACACATGGCCAGGCAAGACTGGTTGGCAGGAAATCACAGCTCAGAAGGAGGATCATGCAAGTTCCACGGTCTGACCCTGGAGAAGAATGGGCTGCTGGCTGGTGTGGTTCCTCCGGAGGAGGTGTGATAGTGGGTTTGGGGCCAGGCTTCTGCCATCATGTGGGACCCTTCTGCACCTCACTTTTTGCCATTTCCAGGTTGGGCCACTGCTCTGCTTGGAAGGGTCATAAAGGATGGGATGCGTCCAGCCCTTACTACAGTTGAAGAAAGTTGCTGAGAGCAGGGTTTACTGTGAGTGGGTTTATAAAACTTGACAAGTCATGCTGAAAACTCTCTTACTAGGTCCCATCTCTCACAGAGTTGTACAGGCTTGTCCATATGGTCAGAATTTGTGGGGAGGAGAAGCTCATTTCATCTGCAAAGAAGGGATCTTAGTCCTTTAGGAAGGTCTCAGGGTTTGCAGAGGTCAAACGGGCTATAATTCCCCATTTTCTGTCCATCTCTCCAAGGGAGAGCAGCGTGCTTCTCTTGGGAGGTTAGAATCCTTTAAAGTTGTCACTCTGTACCTTTGAACCACAGGATACTAAGTGGTTTCTCCCACTTTAATTGGTCTTTCTCTGTCCACGTCGCCATCTTCCTTTCTCCCCTGAATTACTATGGCGGCCTCGTCACTGGTCTTGACATCTCTGGTGTACCCCTCCACCTCCTTCGCCAGGCTGTAACTGGAGAGATCTTTCCAACATGCAAGTCTCATTAAATCAGACCCAGGCTTAAAACGCCACAGTGGCTTCCAATGGAAAATTCTTGGAGATTTTACCACGTGGGCACTATCTACCTTCCTTCTCATTATTCTGCAACATCAGCCCTCTACCCACCACAAGTGCTCAAGTGATGCACACACAGTGCCAACCATCACACACCATTTATTTCTCTGTCTCTACCAGACACCCCATATTCTTCTTTAAGATCTATTTTTTTTTTCAGTGATCCAAGATTCATTGTTTATGCACCACACTCAGTGCTCCATGCAATACGTGCCCTCCTTAATACCCACCACCAGGCTCACCCATCCCCCCTCCTCTCCATAACCCTCAGTTTGTTTCTCAGAGTCCACAGTCTCTCATGGTTCATCTCCCCCTCCAATTTACCCCAGATCACTTTTCCTTTCCTTCTCCTAGAGCCCTCCATGTTATTCCTTATGTTCCACAAGTAAGTGAAACCATATAATTGACTTTCTCTGCTTGACTTATTTCACTCAGCATAATCTCCTCCGGTCCTGTCCATGTTGATGCAAAAGTTGGGTATTCATCCTTTCTGATGGCTGTGTAATATTCCATTGTATCTGTGGACCACGTCTTCTTTATCCATCTGTCTGTTGAAGGGCATCTGGGCTCTTTCCACAGTTTGGCGATCATGGACATTGCTGCTATGAACATTGGGGCGCATATGGCTCTCCTTTTCACTACATCTGTATCTTTGGGGTAAATACCCAGTAGTGCAATTGCAGGGTCATAGGGTGGCTCTATTTTTAATTTTTTTTGAGGAATCTCCACACTGTTTATGACCTCTTGCATTTTCTGACTTGCGGTATCAAGATGCAGACACCCCGTTTGGTTCCCCTGGGTTTCCTTTCTACACATATCCCGGAAGGGAACCGCCTGAAACGTTTGGTAACATGAAGTGTGTGATCTTCTCATTAGTTTCTTTCTTTCTTTTAATCATCCTAAAAGGAGTCTCATAAGTCATGCTTAGGATTTACTGGGGATGCATAATAATGAAGCTGGTCTCCAGATTTAGCAGCACTCTTGGAATTTCCCCATCACCCACCGCAGGGCTCAGATGCTGTGCCCGAGATCAGATCACGGGAGAGGCTTGGAAACCAGGGCTGCCCTGTGGAGGACTTCAAGCAGCAAGGCCAGACAAAGTCATGTATTCAGGGAAATTTCTTAAGTATTCACAGAGAACGGAGACCAGAATGTCAGGACCGGGATTTATATGGACATTTTACTTGATTGCTGTAGAGAACGGAATCAGAAAGCCAAAACTCTCCCGTAAGTAAAGAGAGGGAAACTTTTATTAAAACAAGGGCTATTGTTTCATAGAAGAAGTGATTCTTAAAGAGATAACATAAAACCTTTAGGGGCCACGCAGCATTCTAGAGGCTGGAGAAGAGAGAAGTAGAGAACACAGACCGTGTCTGCATGGTCCTGAGGAAGGACCGGGAGAAAATTAATAGCCAAGTAATTATGTGGTGTTCAGTCAGCAAATGATAAGAGCTGGGATGGAAAGAAAAAAAAAGAGCAGAAATNGACCGGGAGAAAATTAATAGCCAAGTAATTATGTGGTGTTCAGTCAGCAAATGATAAGAGCTAGGATGGAAAGAAAAAAAAAGAGCAGAAATAAATGATAGTGTATGATGAGACAGGGTGACTATTGATGAGGGATAGTTAGGGGGAAAAAACAACAGCTCTTCGAAAGAGAAATGAAGCTTGTTCAAGTGGAGGGGGCATGCAGGAAAGGAATCAGCAAGTGCCAAGGAAGGACTAGGAGGCCAGTGTGGCCACGTGTCACGAGTGGAAGTGACACAGGATCAGAGAAGCCGCCCGAGCTGAGCTCCGGTGGGCGTTGAGGGCCACAGTGAGGACTCTGGGAGCTGTGGGGTCAAGGGAAGCCACAGGATGACCAGGGACAAGGGTGACACAGTTGGCTGATGTTTTCAGGGGAGTGTTCTGGCTTCTGTGTGTGGAACGTTGACTATGGCGGGGACAGAGAGCAGCAGTAGGGCCACCAATGAGGAAGAGATCACAGGTCTGTGTAAGATCCTCATACTGCTTGGATGAAGACGTCGGCGGGGTGGGGTATGAGGCGTGGCCCGGCTCAGAACGATTTTGGAGGCAAGTTGTTAGGACTTCCTGTTGGACGGGATGAGAGGAGGAGGGAAAGAAATGAGTGAAAGAGAATTCAAGATAGGTGTACTGAGCAAACGGGCGAATTTAACGTCACTATTTACTGAAATGCACAACTGAATCTACAAATTTGGGGTGAACGTTAGGAATGTGCTTTGGATCGTTTAAGTCTCAGAAGCCTATTAGTTATGAAAGTGGAAATGTTGGGGCGCCTGGGTGGCTCAGTGGGTTAAGCCTCTGCCTTCAGCTCAGGTCATGNAGGATGACATC
>LNAC01000474.1:1137386-1152517 GCA_002007465.1 Ailurus styani | reverse complement strand
AGTGGGGAGCTTGCTTCCTCCTCTCTCTCTGCCTGCCTCTCTGCCTACTTGTAATCTCTCTCTGTCAAATAAATAAATAAAATCTTTAAAAAAAGAAAGAAAGAAAGAAAGAAAGTGGAAATGCGTACCAGGCAGTTGTACTTGCAAATGTGGAACTTGGGGTGAAGATCAGGACTGGAGATTTTTTAAGGTGGGTAAATTCAGGGTGTATCTCAGAATTAATATTATGGATTTTAATTTTTAAAAAATCTTTAGGGCATGAGGATAGAGAATGGAGAAGGACTGACATGTTAGAACAGGAGAGAGAGAAGAGTATGGCAAAAGAGACTGAATGAATAGCCAGCATGTGAAGAAATATGTCACCATGTGGGGGTCTGAAAGTCACATGACAAAAATGTTTTAAGAAGGAGGGAATCAGAGAGAATGTTGGATTTTTTTTAATCACATCAATCAAGGGGTGCCTGGGTGGCTCAGTCAGTTGAGCATCTGACTCTTGATTTCAGCTCAGGTCCTCATCTTAGGGTCATGAGATCAAGTCCCACCTTGGGCTCAAAGCCCAGCATGGAGTCTGCTTGAGCTTCTCCCTCTCTCTCTCTCTCTCTCTCTCTCTCTCTCTCTCTCTCTCTCCCTCTACCTCTCCCCCACTTAGGCTTGCTCTCTCTATAAAAAAAAAATCACATCAATCAGGATGGCTGTTATTTAAAAAACAACACGACAAACATTGGTGAGGATGCAGAGAAGTTGGAATGCTCATTCACTATAGATGGGAATAAAAATGGGGCAGCTGCTGCAGACAAGAGTTATCATGGTTCCTCAAAAAATTAAAAATGGAACAACCATCAGATCCAACAATTCCACTTCTGGGTCTACATACTCAGAGGACTCAAACAGATATCTGTACACCTATGTTCATGGCCACATTACTCACAATGGCCCAAAGGGGGACACAACCCAAATGTCCTTCAACACATGAATGGATAAACAAAGTGTGGTCTATCCATCCAACAGAATGTAATTCAGCCACGAAAAGGAAGGGAATTCAGACACCTGCTACAACACAGATGAAGTTTGGGGACACTCTGCTGAGTGAAAGAAGCCACTCACAGAAGGACAAATACTGAATTGTTAGACATGTGAGTCTCCTCGAGCCGTCAAATCCATAGAAAGTCGAATGGTGGTTTCCAGGGGCTGGAGGGAAGGAGAATTGGTGGGGGAGGCTATTTTTTGGATGGATACAGAGTTTCACTTTTGGAGGATGAAAATAGTTCTGGAGATGGATGGTGGTGATGTTTGCACAATGCAAACACACTTAATGCCACTGAACGGCACTAAAAAGTGACCTACGTTAAAAAAGATTCACACTCAAAATTTTTAGGCAAAATTATAAATTTTCTGCTATGTATACTTTGCCACAATAGTTTTTTTTAAGGATGATTTATTTTTCAACACATACGCTGAGACAATGGATATCATTTTTTTAAAGAACAACTTAGATTCTTATCTCACACGATAAGCAGAACTCAACTCAAAACGGATTATAGCTCTAAATGTAAGAGCTGAAATTGTAAAAGCGTTAGAAGACAATATATGAGAAAATCTTATGACTTTGGGTTAAGGGAAGAGTCCTTGGCTATGACACGGAAAACACATAATCTATACGATTAAAAAATTAATAAATTGGACTTTATCGAACATTAAAAATGTCTCTGAAATGATGCTGTTTATTTCTTTTTAAAGGTGTTATTTATTTATTTGTCAGAGAAAGAGAGAGCAAGTGCACAAGCAGGGGTAGGGCCCAGAGGCAGAGGGAGAAGCAGGCTCCCCGCTGAGCAGGGAACCCGACGTGGGGTTCAATCCCAGGACCCCGGTATCATGATCCGAGCAGAAGGCAGATGCTTAACCGACTGAGCCACCCAGGTATCCCTGAAATGACACTGTTTAGGAAGTTTTAAAAATCACAGGAGGAGAGAAAATACTGGCAAATTACGTATCTGAAGAAGGATTTCTATCCAGAATATGGAGAACGTGTATAATTCAATAATAAGGCAAACAACCCAATTAAAAATGGGCAAAAGAATTAAACAGACAACTCATCAAAGAAGATATATGAATGGCTAATAAACTCATAAAGAGATGCTCAACACAATTCGTCACTGGGGAAATTTATCAAATTAAAACATAATGAGATATAATTAACGACTACAAGAACAGTGAAAACCCAAAAGCTTGACCACACCAAGTGTTGAAACCCTAATGCATGGCTGGTGGGAATGGATCATGGTATAACCACTTAGAGAACAGTCTGGTAGTTTGTTAAAGAGTTAAGTTTAAACTTACCAAAAGATCTATCAATTCCACTTCTTTTTTTTAAAACTTATATATTTATTTCAGAGAAAGAGAGCAAGCAAGTGGAGGGAGGAGCAGAGGCAGAGGGAGAATCCTGAAGTAGATTCCCTGCTGAGCACAGAGCCCGACACAGGGCTCCATCCCAGGACCCTGAGATCATGATCTGAGCCGTAATCAAGAGTGGGCAGCTTAAGAGACAGAGCCACCCAGGGACCCCCTATCAGTTCCACTTCTAACTCTCCACCAAAGAGCAACAAAAAGTTACGTGCATGCGAAGATTTGTGGGAATATGTTCCTAGGACTGTTATTCATTAGAGCCAAAAACTAAAACCTTCCAAATGTCTATCAGGTGGTGATGGGAGATCACTGTGATGTATTCACACTCTGGAATCCTATCTAGCAACCCACAGGGACAGAAGACTGATAAGAGATGACAACATCGTTGAACTTCCAACGTATTATGGTGAGTGAAAGGTGTCAGAAAAAACCACATACTGAATGACTCCACTTGTACAAAATATTCACAAAAGGCAATCTATATAGATGGAAGGGTCGATGGCTATTTGAGCAGAGGTGGGAGTGGGGGCTGACTGAAAATGGGCACAGGGGAATTTTTCCCATTGATGGATGTGTTCTTCATCTGAATTCCAGTGATGGTTGCACAACTTTACACATTTACTAAAAATCACTGACCTGTACACTCCCAATGGGCACATTTAATGGTGTGTGAATTATACCCTCAATAACAGTGCCAACACTTCTTTTTAGAAAAGATTTTTAAAAGGAGAGGGTACTATGTCCTAAATGTTGCTGAAGGACATGCTAAGAAGAAGACAGGACAGGACAGGTTGGGCATTCATGGCCTGACAAGAAAGGTTTGACCTCCACCCATTAACTTTAGACGTTATCTGCTTTCTCGTCATACAAATAGCCCATATTCATGCCAGATGACTGAGAACAGAGCATTCAAACAAAAAGAAAGAAAGAGTTTATACCAGCAATGTCCACGATAGCCAAACTATGGAAAGAACCTAGATGCCCATCAACAGATGAATGGATAAAAAAGATGTGGTGTATATATACAATGGAATACTATGCAGCCATCAAAAGAAATGAAATCTTGCCATTTGCAATGACGTGGATGGAACTAGAGGGTACTATGCTGAGTGAAGTAAGTCCATCAGAGAAAGACAATTATCATATGATCTCTCTGATATGAGGAACTTGAGGGGCAGGGTGGGGGGTCGTGGGGGGTAGGGAGGGAAAAATAATGAAACAAGATGGGATGGGGAAGGACACAAACCATAAGAGACTCCTAATCTCACAAAACAAACTGAGGGTTACTGGGAGGTGGGAGGGTAGGGATAGGGTGGATGGGTTATGGACATTGGGGAGGGTTTGTGCTTTGGTGAGTGCTGTGACAGATGTAAGCCTGATGATTCACAGACCTGTACCCCTGGGGCAAAGAATTAAATAAATAAACAAATAAATAAATAAAATTTTTCCATTTGTTGATTAAAAAGAAAAGAAAAGAGAGAGAAAAATCACACATAATCCAAAGATGGCCACTATTAACAATTGGTTGATTCAACTTTTGTAACATTTTGGCTGGTACCTTCCCAAACCTTTAAATAAAAAGGAAAGAGTTTGATTTGTGGTTTGCACGCTTCCTGGGTTGTTATCTGCATATTGTAAACATCACTCACTGACAACAAACATTTTTTTTCATCTTTTAATTTTTCTCGCATGTCATTCTCCATGTTGCAGAGCAGATGTGTTTCTATAGGGTTGTCCTTGACGATTCATTATCACTGCTTGCCTATATAATCAATATAGCATCAATGTGTCGTGTCTATGGTAATTTCATGATCCTTTAGTATGAACAGCAATGTGTGTGTGTGTGTGTGAGAGAGAGAGAGAGAGCGAGAGAGAGGACAAACTCATAGCAACCCTCATCTTGGGTTTGGGCCATTTGCATTCGAAATGTCCTAGCATGAAACAACAGCTTCCGGTTGGCAGACCAAGGTGAGAGATGTTAGTCATACTCAATGGGAACAATGGAGAGCTGTGCCCCTAAGGTCAGGAACAAGACAAGGACATCCACTCTCACCACTTCTATTCAACATGGTATTGGAAGTCTTGGCCACAGCAATCAGGGAAGAACAAGAAGTAAAAGGTGTCCAAATTGGTAAGGAAGAAGTAAAACTTTCACTCTTTGCAGATGACTTGATACTCTATATAGAAAACCTGAAGACTCCATCAAAATCCTACTAGAACTAATAAATGAATTCAGGAAAGTCACAGGACACAAAATCGACATGCAGAAATCTGTTGCATTTCTATATAGTAATAATGAAGTAACCGAAAGAGAAATTAGGAAAATAATCCCATTTACAACTGCACCAAAAATAATGAGATACCCAGGAAGAAACCTTTCACTAAAGAGGTGAAAGACCTGTACTCTAAAAACCATAAAACACTGCTGAAAGAAATTGAAGATGACACAGAGAAATGGAAAGACCTTCCATGTTCATGGATTGGAAGAATAAATACTGTTAAAATGCCTATACTACCCAAAACAATCTATAGAGTTAATGCAACCCCTATCAAAATATCAAGAGAATTTTTCACAGAACTAAAACAAACAAACAAAAATCCTTAAACTTATATGGAACCACAAAGGACCCCAAACTGCTAAAGTGATTTTGGAAAAAAAAAATTAAAGAAAGCGTATGTTCCCACAAAATCCATGAGAAATATTTTATTCAATGTACATTTCTTAAGTACCATTACTTCACCGGTGAAAACCCATGTTTAGCATTTGTCATGTTCATTATATTGACCAAAGACATTGATCAGAGGTAAAAATAACTAAAGCACTTCTATTAGTCCTCTCTACAGCTGGCCTTTCTGATTAGAACACCAGCTCACCACTCCTGGGGTATGAATTCTTGATGAAAGCAAATTAAGTACAACTAAGATAAAATCTAACACACGCACAACTATGGTGAAGTACCCTAGTTCATGAATCTAAGCCACCAAGATTTAAAGACACGCTATTATTTTATGCATCTCTTACAAAAAAGAAAACTGGTATCTGTTATGGGGTCCAAGGTCATCAGAATTCCTGGAGGTGGTACCAGTAATCTGCATTTTAACAAGACTCTTCAGGAAAGTCCAATGCATGTCAAAACTTAAGGACAACTACCCTGAAAGAAAAACAGGACTACTTCAAAAACGCTCCCTTACCTGAAAAGGAAATTAGAAATATCACAGACTCGTCAAAATTTAGAACACGTACCACACTCTGCAGGACATAGGTAATAAAATGAGGCAGAAACTGGTGAAATGTTCACCAGACCCATTTCTTCCCACTGTCCACAAGTTATATTACATTTTCTAGACTTCCAAGCAGTGGTGAGAGACGTGCTTTTGAGTTCTGGCCAGTGAAATGTGGGTAGAAGACATACTGGCCACACCCAGACTTGGCCCTAAGTGTCTTATGAGATTCCACACCTTTACCTTCTTTGCATCTCAGCCATCAGAACACAAAGATCTGACTGTGTTCTTAGAGTCAGGAGATAATGGCACAATCCAAAGGACAGAGGATTTTGAGTAGCTGGGAAGAGAGCTCTACCTTACAAAAATTAAGGGGAAGCCATGGGAGGTGTGCTTAGACACATTCTGTCTGGGCTGCCAGTGAAGGCGTCTTTTCCCACTTACGCCCCACTCTGAAAAGGTACTCCTAGCTCAAGAGACTTACTTCATGGCAAATCAAACCAGGAAAATTATCATCAGGGAGACAATGTGTCAGGGAAGGAAAGGATGAACCATTAGAATAAGTTCGAGTGGATAAAGGAGGTAAAAATTAAGAGAGAATAGAACACATCAAACGAAGTGGGGTTCTGGGGAAAGGCTCTTAGGAGAATTTCAGGGCACTGTCTCTAGTGGCGGAAGAGCTGATGGTCACTGCTAGGCACAGGCGTGGCTGGTTAATCGTACCCAGTTTCTAGACTGGTGGGTATCTAACCATTCTGATTGGTTGGTACCGATGACACAATGAGGGAACAGTTGGTAAATACTCTATTCCCACTCTCCCAGATGGGATGGGGGAAGAGGGCAGACAGAAAGAAGGCAGAGAATTTGGAAGGGCTTTTCAGAGCTGGGAGCATTCAGTAGACAAGGGAATAGCTGGGAGGCGGAGCTCCCGAGGGTCTTCAGACAGCATGAGAGGGTTTTGTGAAGGCTTGTCTCTGGACAGCTGCCTTGTTCCATAATGTGGGATTCCCAGCCTCCTCCACCCATGTCCTGGCCCCCTCCAAACCCCCCCAGAGAAAGATTCCAGTATGCAGTTCTGTGTTACCAAATGCACGCCGGATCCACTAAGGGGGGGGGAGGGGATGAATTATGGAGGGGCCCCTTGGCTTTCACAATAATGCAGCCATTTAAATCACCAGAGGAAGTCAAATGGCTGAATCCTGATTATTCTTTAGAATTCTTAGGAAGTAGCCTATGGTAGCGTGTGAAAGACCAGGGAAGGGGGACTGTCTGGGAAAAGTCCCTGTGGTCAAACTCTCTGCCAAGAATTGACAGCAATAACGAAAGACCGAATTCATTAGTCTCTTTCTCTTTAATTCCAGATCAGTTGCCAGTTTTCCCAACACCATTTGTTGAATCATCTACCCTTGGCTTAAGATCTGAAATGCCAACTTCATTGTGAAATGCATTCTCCTGTGTTCTTGGATCTATGACTCGGGTTGCTATTTTGTTTCTTTTTATTCTCTGTGAAGTACAGAGTTGGAAACCTATCTCTGAAATCAAACCGATCAATTACACTATTCAGATCTCCAACCTCCCTATTTTTGCCTATTGATCTGTCAAGGATTTAAAGAAGTATAATAACTTCCTGCCACCATTCTAATTCTGTCAATTTCCCCATGAATATCAAATATTTTGCTTTTATATGTTTTGATGCAACATTATTCCCCAGATAAAAATTTGTGTCACATATTTACCGTGAATTGTAACTTCTTTCAAAACAGAATGAGGCTTCTAATTTTCAAGTCATAACCACAAAAGGCGGTTTGGTTTCCGTTTCTTCTCAAAATCATGGCAAACAACCAGGAGAAACGGAAAGGTAAATTCCATCATCGACGAAACCAGATTTCCATGGCCCCCAACAATATCGCTTACATGAAACAGGAACGTGAGTGACTGCAAACTGGCTTAGCAATGAGAGAAAGTTCCATGTCCCTTATAGCAGGAGGGGAATTGGTGAGAAATAGGTCAGCATTGCCTAAATGGAATACCCTTAGGAATAGGGAGAGAGCAAATACCAAAGAAGCCAGAGGTGATATAGGGCTGACAACCAGGAGATTATTTGAAAGTTTCTGTGAAAAGCAATTAGATCCAACCTTCCCTGCCCTACCCAGTACTATCCTACATAGACAAGGTAAGGGCCAAGGGCAAGCCAGTCCTAAATGTACCCTTTGGCTGGCTGATTAGTTTATTTTTTTAAAGATTTTATTTATTTATTTATTTATTTGATAGGAGAGAGAGAGAGCACAAGCAGGGGGAGAGGCAGAGGGAGAGGGAGAAGCAGCCTCCATGCTGAGCAGGGAGCCCGACATGGGGCTCGATCCCAGGACCCTGAGATGATGACCTGAGCTGAAGGCAGAGACTTAACAGCCTGAACCACCCAGGCGCCCCTGGTTGATTATTTTAAATGAAAGTTACGTAAGCGCCAGGCTGTGTAGGAAGGAATCGCAGACCCTCCTGCATCCCCTTGAAAGCAGGAAATAAACCCCCCCCTTGGGAAAGGTCCCCTCCCTGTACCAGGAGGTAAAAAGACCTCATCCCCAGAGGTGCGGCATTCAGAGCCAAGTAGGCTGTATAAACACACCTTTGTTACTTTTTACTTATTTACTCTCGCAGCCCACATTCTGTTGAGAATTTCTCACTGATCGAAGCTCCCGCAGTTGAGTTTCCTCTATCTTGTCAACTCCTCATGGATTTATTGTCTCTGTCTAAAAAGTATAAAAGCTGCCCGCCTTGGTCTTTTCTTCGGGTCTCAATTTCTTTATCAGGCGTCCAATGCACATGTAATAAAACTGTATTTTTTTTCTCCTGTTCATCTGTCTCACGTGAGCCTAGTGCAACTGGAAGACCTTGAGAGTTAAGCAGAATTCTCCCTTCCCTTCAGCAATTGTTCCCCAATATAAAGCAAAAGACAAATGCTTTAAAAGTGGAAACTGAGAGTCTTTCAGCTCAGAAACATTAAGGACAGAGTAGGGTTAGGGTGAGTATAGGGGAACGGAAGACCAGAGAATTAGGTAAAGTTCTGTTTACTGAGTTTCCCACCAGCGTCTGAATTCTGGGAAGGAGCCTCGGAGAAACCACGCCTGTCTGCACAGAGCCCCAGAAAAGATACACCTGTACAGACATCCAGGTTCCGGGGTTCCCAGAGAAGAGCCAGCTGGCCAGCTATTTACCTGGGATGGATCAGTAATCCCCATCTAGGTGGCTCTCACTTAATTATTTGGCACTTGGCTTTTAAATATGAACAGCCGAGAATGTCAATTTAAACTTCAAGGGTATTGTGATCAGTATCCTCAGAGATAGGAAAATGCAGTGCATCCGTGATGTGTATGGGATGTTGTTTACAAGGGGACCAGAAACAGCCTTTGGAAATGAAAAATGGGACAACCATGATGAAAAATAGTTCAGCAGTGAGTCTGGAAAACGAAGTTGGAAGGTCTTGAAGAAAGAAGAACAGGATTGTTGAATCGAGAAAGGGGGATGAAGAGATACAAGCTTCCAGTTAAAGAGTAAACAAGTCATGAGGACAAAAGGTGCAGCACAGGGAATACAGATAATACTGGAATAGAGTCTTCTGGTGACTACACTTACGGTAAGTGGGGTAATGTGCAGAGTCACTGAGACACTATGCTATGCACTGAAATTAATATAACACTGTACGTTAATTATACTTCAATTAAAAAAAAAAAAGAAATAGACAGGAAGAGAGAATCCAAGCCCTAACTTTACTACAGTTTCCAAAACCAAACATCAAGGAAATGAATGGGAAGATATTAACAAAGGAACAATGAAATTAACCTCCCCAGAATTGGGGGATGAGAGATTCCGGATTACTTCTTAGCAGATGTTCAGCACAATGGGTGATAAAATACTCATGTCAATACACACAACAGTGAAATTTCAGAACACGGGGATAAGGTGAGCATCGTAAAAACATCCAAGGTGGGGGTGGGAAACTGGTCACACACAAAGGATGACTCATCAGAATGTCTTCGGACTTCAAAAAAGCAGGAGCTAGACAGCAAAAATCGGAGAGAAATCTATTCTAACCCAGAGCCCTAGATTTTCAATCAAGTGCTAGGCTAGAAATGCAAAAGTCTTAAAAAATAAAAAATAGCAACCTTTTTCCTTTCCAGAAGGCAATTAAGGGAATGTCCCAACAAAATTATCTAATAATTCGAGGAAATGAAAGAGGATTTGGGGAAGTAGGGGAAAGGGATGGGAGGAGTTCCCAATGACAATGGTGACAAAGGTAAGTCCCGGGGGGACAGAATGGGTTTGACCCTAGAGAGCCCCTGGAACAGAATGGATGACCCAAGTAGCGATGTAGTCTGAAAATGGTTTGCAATTACAGACTAGCTAACGGATTTAACATGGAAATAACGTTGAGAGATATTTTACAGAGCTTAGTATTCATGGAAAAAGACACAAGCTCAAGAAAAAAACAAGCAAAAACAAACAAATCCAATGAAACAAATGAAAAATAGTAAGGCAAGCTTTGACTCCAGGCAAAAACGAAAATATGTACCAGAAAGAAAATACTCATAACATATGACTGGTTAGACAGTTAACGCTATTCCCATCGTGGTAATAGTGAAAACATGGTTGGTTACATTGCCAATTTCTTTTTTTTTTTTTTTAAGATTTTATTTATTTATTTCACAGAGGGAGAGAGATCACAAGGAGGCAGAGAGGCAGGCAGAGAGAGAGAGGGGGAAGCAGGCTCCCCGCCAAGCAGGGAGCCCGATGCGGGCCTCGATCCCAGGACCCTGAGATCATGACCTGAGCCGAAAGCGGAGACTTTAACCCACTGAGCCACCCAGGCGCCCACATTGCCAATTTCTACAACTTCTTTCTTTCTCATACCAAAACCTTGACTGGCAGGTGCCTATCTAAGACATTCGTGCAATAATAGATTGCCTGGCACTTGGACAGGACACAGCACCTCTGAATAAGGCACCTGCTCAGGGCTTCTGGGAAATTGTATTTTTCCCTTTTCCCCCTTATTTGTCTTCTTCCTTTGTTTTTTCTCTGCCTGAAATTCGGATACAATAACAGAGGTGTAGCAAGCTATCTTGGGGCCATATGGATGAAAAACACAAGCACAAAACAGAACAGAAAAATGAAAACAGCCTGAGCCCCTAATAACGGCATAAAACCACTACCTCCGAGCTTGACTGCCTGAAAGCCACTGTTCAGAGTGTTTCCTGTCATTTGCATATTCCTAACTGACAAAAAATTGCATGTGGCCACATTCCCAAATGGGATATGACCCTATATGGTGACACTGCAAGAATAAGAGCAACCAAGAACGGCGTAAAAGAATGATAATAATGATCAAACACCCCAAATCCTTTGCTGGCATTGTAAAAAGTCACGATTACTGATCCAGCGGGGTCGGTTTATGTCCACTAATGTTGGCATTGAACTGCAAATAAGAAACAGCTGAAAGGGTTGAACAATGTTGCCTTTCGAATATTGCCTGGGAGGGGAGGAGTAAGGGAAGGGTACATTTGTTTTATCTCCCGAGAATTTAAAAAAAAAAAAAGTAGGCTACGCACATGCTTAACTTTTTTTTTTTTTTTTTTAATTTTTTTTTTTAGATTTTATTTATTTATTTCACAGAGGGAGAGAGATCACAAGGAGGCAGAGAGACAGGCAGAGAGAGGGGGAAGCAGGCTCCCCGCCGAGCAGGGAGCCCGATGTGGGCCTCGATCCCAGGACCCTGAGATCATGACCTGAGCCGAAAGCAGAGGCTTTAACCCACTGAGCCACCCAGGAGCCCGCTTAACTTTTTTGATTAAAAAATTAAAGCTAATGAAAAAGACCAAAAAAAAGAACCAACCTTTGTCTCGTATACTGTCTTTGACCTTGGGTCTTTGTCTTCTGTTAATATGGAAAGCTCCATTTTCCATATTTTTCCTTTTTTAGAATCTGACAGTCACGTCTTTTGCCCACACTTTTATCTTAGCCTGTTTGGATAATATTATTTTAGTTGTGTAAGCTGTAAACTGTAGACGCTCAGGTTTGGAGTTTTGCCCCATCTGTCTCTTTGCAGAAAATCTTGATCTATTTTCTTTTATGAATGCGACCCCTCCGTTTGATCTTTCTTCTGCCATCTTTTTCTGGGCTTTCCGCTATTTTAAGTTTTCTTTGCTTTCAGACTAGATAAATGGATTTAGCGTTTTGAGAGACACATTCCATTTTAGCTTTCCTGATTCTTATCTCTAAGGCTTTTTAAACATGCTTCTCAAAAGGCATTTCCTAAGCGGCATTTCCTTAATCATCTACATCAGGACTGAAACATTAATTTATCCAATTTTTATGTTTAAGACAGGATGTCAAATTTTCCCTTCTTTTTTTTTTTCTCTATTGTTTTTCTCTTCTACCTCTTCTTTTCTTTCCCTTATGGTCCACATTTACCTTTTCTTTCTTTTCTTTCTTTCTTTCTCTTTCTTTCTCTCTCTCTCTCTCTCTCTCTCTCTCTCTCTCTCTCTCTCTTTCTTTTTTACTAGGCTCCATGCCCAACTGGAGCCCAGCACTGGGTTTGATATCACAACTCTGAGATCAAGACCTAAGCTAGGATCAAGAGTTGGACACTCAACTAACTGAGCCCCCCACCAGGAGCCCCCATACTTTTTTCTAGAACATATTTTTGAAATTTTACATTCTTTCAAGTCACCCACACTTTTATCTGTGTAGCAAACCCTGTTCCACACATTGTGCTAGACAACAGATTTAAAGAAAAGAACATCATCCTTGCCCCCGGGTGCTAGAGAAGCCATTACAGTCGAGGGCAGGTAGAATGGATCCAGGAGAGACACGTGGTCTGCACTGGTTTCTCAGGGAAGACTTCCCGGTGGAGGTGACACTTGAGCGGAATCTCAAATTATGACATTGATGAATTAGCCCAGAGTAGAGAGTGTTCTTTCCAGGGCTGACAGAAACAGCCTATGCAGGAAGATTCCTTGGGTTTTAGGTAACTGCACCCAACTCAGTGTTGTTGGAACACTGAGGCTGATGTGGAAGCAAAGGTTCGGAGAGATCATCTCCCTGGGTCACAGATGGCCTTGAAGGTCACTCTCAAGAGGGTGCATCTCATGTTCAGTGCAAATGGGACAGGAGGGAGGGTAGGGCTGGGGATGGATGGTGGCAGGCCTTTTATGAGGATGTTTACAGCAGAGGTGATGAAATGAAGACAAAGAGCTGAATCAGGGCAAAAGAACAGAGTTGGAAGACATCAAGGTGGTGTGCTCAGAGGGAAAGTGAGGGGACCATCTCTCCCAAACTCTTCAGTCCCACTCCTCCAGCTCCATAGAAAGCTCCACTGGAAACAGAATAAGACTTTCCAATTTATTCCAGGAAGAACTATCACCTCTGAGGCCTCACTGGTCCCAGTGCCATGGTTTAAATGAGCCATGTCTTGAGGAGTGGAGGATTCAGGCAGAAGATGAGTGAAGGCAGACGTGGCTTCAAGCCCAATTTGGTGAGCCCCAGAGGTTACAGAGGGGCCGGGTCAGCTGTCTTTCCCCCTTGCCTGAGATTCTCACTCGTGTTGTCCTTCATCTTCCCCCCACCTCCCCCGGAACAGAGATAATGTAGGAGCGAGTCCAAGATGTGGATTGATGAATTCAATGCCACAGTCAATTGCTAAATTGCCAGATTTTAAATTAATACCCTTCCCTTTATCAGCGTGTCGTCAATGCCAGTGTTCTAGTCATCTCAGGTGTGCAAAATGGTGATGCGACATTCTATACATTAAGCAAGGCTCACCAGGTTGAGTGAACTCACCACCTCTCACTGTGGAACGTGATTCCACTACTATTGATGAAATTCCCCACGCTGTACTTTTCATAGGTTTTTTGTCTTTTACACAGAGGTAATTTAATAAGGTTTGGGATGTTAATTAAGAGTTATAAGCAATGAACATGATTTCTGAGTGAATCTCAGGTTTTTCAGAGCAGAGTGGCGGCTAAGGGGTGGTTGAGCAGTGATGAGATGAGAGGGGAGCCCTTAATTTGGAATTCCTCATACCACGTATGTCACACCTTGTCTCATCGTCCCTGGGTATTCTGTTCTTTCTCATCATTTTTCCCCTGGAGGTGTCTATTGATGTCTTCAAGCTCACTGCATCTTTCCTCGCCTGAGTCCATTTTGTCGATGAGTCCATCCAGGGCTTCCTTCATTTCTGCTATGGTGTTTTGTTTTGTTTTGTTTTGTTTTCTTAATCTCCAGCATTCACTTTTGGTTCTTTCTTAGAGTTTCCATCTCTCTGCTTCCATTACCCATGTGTTCTCGCATGGTGTCCACTTTCCCATTAGAGCCCTTAGCATGTGAATCGCCATCACTGCCAATTCCCAGTCAGACCATTCCAACATCTGTGCCATGTTTGAGTTTTTTCTGATGCTTGTTCTGTCTCTTCCGCCTGTGAGTGGTTTTTCGTATTGCTTCGTTTCTCTTTTAGTCTCCTTTGTCGGGTTTTGCTGCATGTCAGACAGGATGAACTAGGTCAATGGGTAGAAGGAAGATGGAACTGGATCCTGCACACTTTCTTGTGCTGGGCTTCAGCCCCAGGAAGTTGTGAGTCTCTGGATGCCTGTCTGTCTCTTTCATGTTGGGGGTAATAGTTGGCTCTTTGATGTCAATATCCTGATAGATCAAAGAATTGTTGATTTTTGGCTTGTTCATCTTCCCTCTTGTTGTGTGGATGGGATGACTTTTAAGCTCCTCGCATGTTGGCCCGGAAGCCCAAAGAGGTCCCTAATTTGGGATTTTGTTCGTTAGGCTTATCAACAATATTAAGGAAGCTGCTTTTAGAATTTTATGATGAGGCTTCTTAACCACTCATTTTGATTGCTTACTTGGTGAATGACAGGAAAGAACTAGGCTTTTGCCTTCCCATGAGGATGTTTTCCTAGATCCAGTCCTTTTCTTATAGACCCCTAGAACTTTAGAAGTCTGTCCCTCTCATTTTACAGATAAGTGGACTGACATTTTCCCTAGATCACACAGCCAGCGTCAAATCTGGGACTTGGGTTCAGGTCTTCTCCTGACGTCTGTTCAGAGTTCCTTCCCTGGCCCATGTGTCTCCTAGTCTATGCTCCCGAAGATGAGGGGCCCCTGTTAACCTTTGTTAACCTTCGTTCACGGAGATGATAATCTTAACAGCACAGAACCTGGAGGGGGTGGGTATGCATGGCCCCCTGGGGGGTGGAAGTATGAAGGGGATACCAGGATGATTCAGAGCAAGGAAGAAGCATCCTGAGTGGACGAAGATGTGTTTTGAAAAGGAAAAGGGACTTGGTGACTACAAGAATGTAACAGCCACCTTACTCCTTACTCCCTGGAGCTCAGCACTCTGCCCAGGGCCAGACATTGTCTGCACACCGATGCCCTCTAGTGGTTTGAAGGAAGAGATCCTTCAACCTGCACTGGGAAACTTCAGGGGGTGGGGGACGGGGTGGGGG
>LNAC01000474.1:1120593-1136452 GCA_002007465.1 Ailurus styani | reverse complement strand
TATATATATATATATATATATATATATATATATATATATATATATAGTACAAATACAAAATCAAGCAAAGCCTTGGAAGAATCCCATTCATCAGCCTCATAGTGAATGATCTTTGCACAAACCCATCTGCTCGTGCACATACCCAGAAGAAATAAAGGTATAAAACAGCTATTTTCATTTTTACTATTACCCCTGAAATCCTATACATACTGAGAATGGCCTGTCCTGGTGGAGTCACCTCTTACAACGTCACCATTGTTTAGAATGTATCTGGAATGTTCCTTGGGATTGCCTTCAGATTTTGTAGCACATTCCTTGGAATATCATGAAGGATAACACCGGTTATCATTTAAGTGCAGACTGATTGATTGATTGATTGTTTTTTTGCAGTAGCCAAAATCTACACGGAGCCAACCCTGGTAAATACTAAGATGGATCATCGAGCTGGCCTGCTGATGCGGTTTTTGGTCAGGTGTCAAGAGACTTTTTACAATTTATCAAACTTGTTTTTCCCTTGCTTCGCTTCAATCCTATTCTGGGAATCCGTTCCCTGGAGAGGAACTCGAATATGGTTCACATCCTCCAGCTCCAGGAAGGACCCCTGACCAGGGGTCCAACCTCCGCACTCTCCGATACCCTCACTCACCCATGGGTGGCTCCCAGCTCAGACGTGGGTACAGCAGGGACACATGGACGGACCACTTCCTAGCAGGGACTCCTCTGATGGCCAACGTTGCCACAAAAAGATTTCACTGACCCTTTTTTAGACTATATGGCTGTCAGCGGGATCTTTCCATCAAACTTTCACTTCTTCTGTTCTTTGCTGGGGATGGAACTTGCATCACAGTCTGACTGTTCTTCCAGCCTGCCTGCATCCCTCCCTATCTTTCCCCCATAAGTTTTTTTTCCCAAAAACTCTTGCACAGTTAACTCCATCTTGGTTTCTGCCTCTTGGAGGACTAGGCCAAGCTTCCCTTGGTGACCGCTTTGGAGAACAGTGTCACCACTGTTTTCTCTATTATCTACATAACTGCAGTTAGATTTCTAGCCCCATTTTCCTTCTGACACTTTATAAGCTTCAGCTTTCCCTCTACCCCTTGGGCCCCACATCTGGGGGAAATGATAAGAAAGCCTGTGTGTCCCTTTCTTGGCACCAGCAAGAGATTCCAACTCTGCCTGGCCCTGACCCTTCATGGGAACCCTAGCCCTGGCCTCATCCCCTAACCACCCTGAAAACCCAGGCCAGCCTCCTTCCCTCCATCTCTCAAGTCATCCTGCACCTGCTCAAGAGACTCACCCGACTCTCCCAGAGACCTCAGCTATGTAAGTAGTAAGCTTATCATGGCTTCTTGGTGAGCACGTGGCACCATCAATTTTGACATCCAAACCAAAGGGAGTGCAGAGGGAGCCCATCTATCTTTGAAGGGGGGCCAGAAGCTTAACAAAATGTCGCCAGTTCCCACATACTGGAATTGGCTTCTTAGGTCCCCAACAAAGAACCGGTGCTGCTAAGGACCCCACGTTCTGACTTGAGAGGCCCCTCCGTTCAGGGCATCTTGAACAATGCAGCTCCATCAAGTCAGCACCGCACCCACCCTCTCCTTACGCACAACCGCAATGTGAAAGGAAGGCTAAAAGGGAGAGGAGGTGGCATTTCGAAGGAGTGCCATGTTTGTGACAAACAGATCTTGCTTTTTCTCCCCAAAGTTGAGAGTTTCCAAGGGAATCAGTCATCGAGTGGAAAATGCCAGCCCTTCCTCTCCCTCTGCTAGGTTGGGAACTGAACTGGGGGTCGTCTTGTCTGAGCGTCAGTGAACAAGTGGATTGGCCAAGTGCCTTCTGCTTGGGCAAGTCAGATATGAGCACCAAGGGAAGGTGTGGCTGAGCAGGGGAGGGGAACCAGTACTCAATCCCGTGTCCCGTGGCAAAGATGTACCGGCTCCCTCAGAAGGCACAAGAGTAGGCAGGATGCTACGTGAGCCCACAGGACTGCTAGTGTGGTGGGGAGACCCACCCACGAGATAAGCAGGGTAGACAGCTGGGAGAGGGTAGTAGGAGGAAGAGGAGGAGGACATGCCTCCGAGGGACAAATGCAGAGTAATGTGTAGGGGAAGAGGCAGCAGGGGCTCTCTGAAACACCCACAAATATCTCCGGCAAAATAACCAGCATTCCTCTGGAAATGTGGCGCTCTGGGAGAAGCAATGGAAATGGGTGTTAGAGAACAGACAGCAGCCAACAGAAAGACCTTTCACACGGGGCGGCCAGTAAGGAGACACGCACCACCCCCTCCTCCCCTGGGTCCTGACAATGGCCTGGGGTGTATACAGCCCTCTGCTTTCCAAGCCACCTGGGGCCAGTGTAGCCCCCGCAGTGGGGAAGGAGCTGGCAGTGGGCCAGGGAGATGCTGAAAGGATTACAGAATTAGCAATTTAAAACAATACTCCATCTAAGAGAAAAGAAGCAAGACTGATCTAATACCCAAAACTGACCAGAGAGTTCTGTAATTCACCTGTGATGTCTTGAAAGGGATCCACGGTCCAGTGAGGGTGCGAAAGAGCAGGAAAGTGGAAAAAACACAAAGACTCTGCGTTTCTACTCCAGCGACTTGATATCCTTCTCTAAAAACAGCTACATATAATTTAAAAAAATACAAATATTTTTGGTGCACCTGGGTGGCTCAGTCAGTTAAGCACCTGACTCTTGATCTCAGCTCAAGTCCTGATCTCGGGGTCGTGAAATCGAGTCCCGCTTCAGGCTCCACACGCAGTGGGGAATCTGCTTGGGATTCTTCTCTTTCTCTCTCTGTCCCTCTCTCCTGCTTGTGCTCTCTCTCTCTTTCTCAAATAAATAAATGAATCTTAAAAAAAAAGGCAAACATCTTCAAAGGAAATCATTACACACCACCTATAATTTGATGCCCACTCTACAAGCACCCAGTCCATTGCTTTCACATATCATGCAATGTTAAACTATGAGACAGGACCATTATTTCCAGCCTGTGGGATTTGCTCACATTGTTCTCTCCACCTTGAATATCCGACCTCAAGCTCCAAGTCCTATCTCTCAATTATCTCACGTTGCTAGGAAAACGTAACCATCCTTTCTTCTCCCTTCACAGAGTCTGGGAAGGAGAATGACCCTTGGGTAAGAATTTAATCTAGCATTTTCAAGAAGTAATTACAGAGCCTCTGTTTGGTCTTTGTGTAGGCATGAGAGCGGTTCTTAAGAGGCATAAAACTGGAAAATGGGCCCATTTCTTATTTCCAAGAGGCCCTAGGGGTCCCAGGTTGAAAGGATGGGGCACCTCCACTGTTCAAAAGCAAATTGTATCTGGTGCTAATTACCCGTAGAGAGGAGGCTTTGAAAACTGTGGGGACGTCAGAAAGATAGTTATCTTCCACCTAATGGGTTTAGACTGTAGTATCTCTGATAATTAACACCCATCTTCAGGCAACGTGGATGCGTGCGTGTTGCAGGAGGAAGTGGAAAGAAACCCCACAGCTCTCCAATGCGCACTCAGTAGAACGAGGAGGATTGTCTGCAGTCACCGTGGAAAGGAGACCCCTTGGGGGCTGGAACAGAAGGGTCTGCATCGCCTGGACGGCTCTGTGGGACTTGGGATGCCCGGGGCCTTCCCCTACGCAGAAAGTCCTCTTAGAGGTTTGCCAGTCTGTGCCCTTCCATCCTGGGGTCCTTGGGTGGCTCCAAGCCTGCGCGACAGTTGGTGTACTACTGAGAGATCCCACAGCTGATACGTACATTAGACATGGTGGTGGCGTGAAGGACAGAGGAACAGCCTCAGGAAGGGAAGCCGGGCTAGCCCTGGGCAGGTGGCCTTCCACGGGGGCCACGCCGAGGGAGAAGAGCCCAGCGGAAACTAACTGCTCCCAGCCGAATGCTCAGAGAGCCGGCATGGAGCTGGGGCCGTGGGAAGGAGAGCCACGCGGTGAAGCCCGGAATGCCTGCCCACGAAAGCCTCTCTGGATCCTGCCTGTCAGAGCAGCAAGTGGCCTTTCCAAGTGGGAAGAGGCTGACGCGGCCGTGACTCCCTCCACTGCTCAAGGCCGTCTTCTCAAATGCCACCTCCTTTACCAGGCCTTCCCTGAGCTCGACCTGAGCTGGAAGGAATCCCCCCTGCCTCCAAAAGCCAAAAGCCAAAAGCCCTCGATGGGGGCCTCTCTGCTGGCATTTCCCAATTTCTGCTTTAGATGAGAGGCGTGCGTAAGGTCACTCTTTGCCCAGATCCCTCTGCTCTGCCCTCACTTCCTGCGTGCCCACTGCACATCTATTCTTTTTTTTTTTTTTTTAGATTTTATTTATTTATTTGACAGAGAGAGAGATCACAAGCAGGCAGAGAGGCAGGCAGAGAGAGAGGCGGAAGCAGGCTCCCCACCGAGCAGAGAGCCCAATGCGGGGCTCGATCCCAGGACCCTGAGATCATGACCTGAGCAGAAGGCAGAGGCTTAACCCACTGAGCCACCCAGGCGCCCCACGTCTATTCTTGCACACCCTGCCTTCTGACTTGGGACACAGCAGGCTGGGGTGCTTTGTCCCTAATTCTTTCTCTGGGAGGTCACCTCAAAGTAGCTGACACCGGGAGATGCTGTCCCTTTCCAAGTTCCAGCATCCACCTCCTAGTTGAGTTCTGTAGGGCCTTAGAACGACAATGCCTGGGCTGCTATCAGTCCTGCTAAACGGTGTATTCCATGTGTTTCCCCTATAGTCCTTTCTCTGTAACTCACCTAGGAGGTGGATGCTGGAACTTCCTCTGTAAAGACTTCCTCAGTTTATCTTATTCTGTGCATTCCAAATGTCTGCAGCTGGGACCTTGCCTGACTCTTCTCTCCTTCCTAAATAAATTAAGAGCATACCAAAATACGTTTGAATTACCCTTCCATCTGAACCATGACCAAAATAGAGTCTTGGGAATTACAGATGCCCAATAAACATTTGTTCCATTAATAATAGGCCCACCTCTCTGCCTCTGAAACAAAGTTTCTTGACCTTGGCACTATTCACACTGTGCACACTATTCTGTGCACTGAGGATGTTTGGGAGCCTTCCTGGGCTCTGATCGCTAGATGCCAAGAGCACCCAACCCCAGTTGTGGCAACCGGAAGTGTCTGCTGTGTACACACACACACACAAGTATGAATACACAACTCAGGATCCGTCAACACGAAACACTCGGAGTTGTCTAGTGTGTGACATGTATAAACGTACACGTACATAGGAGAAATGTGTTTGAAAGGAATTTCCAAAGCTAGGAAATCAAAGACCTCTCTTGTGGTTTTTCAAAACAAAGTATTATCAAGAGAAATAAAAATCACCCACAAATTGGAGGTAACATTCAATGAGATTTCTTTGACCTTTACAGAAATTCATGCACTTAGATCTTCAAAAGATCACAGGCGTACGTATAAATGCAGAAGGGGCTAAACGTAGAGCACGGAATTGGAAATGATCAAAGGAAACAAGACGTTTCCAGGTACAAAGTGGAGAACACAGGTGTCTAATGATCACTCTTCCCCCAAACCCGGAGAGTCACTGAGATGGCCACCGGCTTGCAAGCAGAGACACATATCAGGATGTCTTTTATTTTGCTACCTGCAGGAGAAGTGTATTACGGGACTCAAAAGCCTAAAAGCCACTATTATCATGGTTCCTTTCACCTTCTTCCTCCTCCTTTGTAGGCTCTCCGGGTCTTTTCTCTTCCCTGCCAATGACCCTTGTGTCAGTACCACCATGCGGCCCACCTCCAGGCAACACCCTTCACTCTGGGCGCTTTCCTATGCTGGGCACTCTCTCTTGTTAACAAAGCAATATGGTGCACCCCCATCCCCTTGCCAGAAGGGCTGAGGGCGTTGTAGAACTGTCTGCAGAAGTGTTGCAAAGTCCCAGCTGATCATAGATGACGGAGAAAAATTTCCCAGGATTTTAGTGTAACGAACTCAAGCACAATCACTGGAAACTCTACTTAAGCCTCCAATAAGCAGCTTAAAATGGGGTCACCAACTCAAACAGAGCCAAGTATAAAGGAAGAGCTGCGAATGCATAATACTGTCGATGTCAGCTATGATGGGAGTCAACAAAAGAAGGGTCTGGATTCAATAAGAAGCCTAACTAAGGTCATTCTTAAGCCCAAGGAAGCTCTGGAGGCAAGTACGAGAATCTGAGGGGGCTTTTTCCCATAGCAGGCGACAAGAGTGTGTTAGGTTTAAAGGGTTAGTGCTGTAAAATCAACGACAATAATACCAGGCAACTTCATTGAATTCCCGCCAATCAGATGCACCCAAGTGAGACTTTGATTGGAGAGTGAGTTAAGACGCAGCTGTGGATCATCCATTTTACTAAGAAGAGTAATGTCAGCAGCTTTCTAGACACAGCAGAGGTAATGGGTTCTGAGCTCTGTTCCATACCTATGATTGTTTCTGGAAATGTAGCCTAAAACCTGTTCTACCAGCCTTTCCAAATATTTCCCAAGTGATTAAACACAATTTCATAAATTCCTTCCTGCTTAAAGTAGCTACAGAAGACAGTATGGTCTATAGCTATGAACACAGAAATCCTTGGATTTTTTTTTAAAGATTAATTTATTTATTTGAGAGAGAGAGAGAAAGTGGAGGGGGAGAGGCAGAGGGAGAGAATCTCCAAGCAAGCTCCCCTCTGAGCATGGACCCCAGTGGGGCTTGACCTTGGGCTTGATCTCCCAACGCATGAGATCATGACCTCGGGCTTGATCTCACAACCCATGAGCTGAAACCAAGAGTCAGACTTTTAACCCACTGAGCCACACAGGCGCCCCAGAAATCTGGATTTTAATTCAAGCTGTGTGGGTAGGTATCCTGAAATAACACACTCTACACTAACATGAATTTGGAAAAAACATGATTGGTATTTGGGCTGTCATCCTCTGGCTCGCCCCAATTTGGAAACAGGGATGGCTGACTTTATTATCTTTTATTGCAGTATGTATACAGTAAGAGCTAAAAGCCTTAAAATAATTTGGGACTTTCTCATCTCCACATACACTCAGTGGTGTACAGTATAGGATGATACAGTGTCATGGTAATTTCCAGAAACAATTATAGGTATGGAACAGAGCTCAGAACCATCGTGGAACGACTAAAAAATACTGATTTCCATTTATCTTCATTCTATACAAGTGCATTTTTAGTTACCACTTCTTGCTTTATGCTAGGAACATACATACATTGTATACTTATGTATATACATATCTGTTACATACACACACATATACACATTGGCTATAATTTGATCGTTGAGTTTTTATGGCATCTCCTGACCACAAAAAACACATTACAAAAGCTTCATCTCAAACATCAATCTCCCAGGAAACCGACTTGCAAAGGAAGGACTCCAGGGAAACAGGAAGTTCCTGGCCAGCATACAGGTAAGGACAGATCCGAGGAAGTGGGAGTCTAGAATCTGTGGTCATTTTTCTCTTGTGGGTAATTTCTGACTCCAAAGGGCGTGTTGAGAGGTGTCAGAAGATCACAAGTGAAAGTCTAGGGTCCATGAAGCGGGGCTCTTGGGACCTCTCTCACTTTCGGTTGGGAATTCAAAGTAACCCTAGGAATCAGAGTGACCCAGAAGTAGACAAATCCTTGCAGGGAATGAAGTTCATCTCCAAGAATCTGTATCCCTGACAATCCCTGTCGTTAATGCTACCAAGTACCTGGGATTTCTATGAGGAATTTTTCCAGTACAACATCTACCACACAATAAAAACAGCGCCAGAAAAAAAATGAACAGAACTCAGCAAAAACAACAGAGTAAAATGGACTCACATGGCTCTCGATTTTTGTTACTAGACACAGACTTTAAAATAAGCATGTATATCATGGCCGTGACAATAGAATACAACAGACTGACGATTCTGACAAAGAGTTTAAAATTATGATGTGAAAGAATGAAGTAAAAATTCTAGAATGAGTAAAAAGAGACATTGAGAATTCCACAGATAGACAGTAGATGAATCTATGGGCAAGTAAATATTAGCTGTATAACACAATAGAACATATAAAAATATACAGAAAATGGGGGTTAAAATATATGAAATTAAAATGCACAAGAATTGTAAGATGAAAAGGGGATAAATTAAGTCAAAGTATTCTCTGCTGCTAACATGTCCTTGGAACAGATATAAGGTACTAATTAATATTAGCAAATATTAATATTTAATGTTACATTTTAATATTAAATCTTAATTAAAATATTGAATGTTTAATTAATAAACATTTTAATAAAATATGAATATTTAATAGTCAATTAACTATTGAATGTTGAGTAGAAACTCAAAGAATAATCAAAGCTTGTATATTTAAAATTAGAATAATAGGGGGCCCTGGGTGGCTCAGTCATTAAGACTCTGCCTTCGGCTCAGGTCATGATTGTGGAGTCCTGGGATCGAGCCCTGGCTCCCTGTACAGCGGGAAGCCTACTTCTCCTTCTCACACTCCCCCTGCTTGTGTTCCCTCTCTCGCTGTCCCTCTTTCTGTCAAATAAATAAATAAAATCTTTAATAAATAAATTAATAATAAAACAAAATCTAAAACAAGCACAGAAAGAAGAGAAAAGGAATACAGTAGAGGTGGGACAAACTGAAAACAGATTTAGGGGCTCTTGGCTGGCTCAGCTGGTGGAGCATGTGACTTGATCTTGGGGTTGTGAGCTCAAGCCCCACGTTAGGTGTTGAGATGACTTAAAAGTTAAATCTTTAAAAAAAAAGAAAGCAAAAGACAAACAAATAGGGTGCCTGGGTGGCTCAGTGAGTTAAGCCTCTGCCTTCAGCTCAGGTCATGATCTCAGGGTCCTGGGATTGAGTCCCTCATCGGGCTCTCTGCTCAGCAGGGAGCCTGCTTCTCTCTCTCTGCCTGCCTCTCTGCCTACTTGTGATCTCTCTGTCAAATAAATAAATAAAGTCTTAAAAAAAAAGACAAACAAACAGATGGCTTACATAATGAAACAAAAACTATATCAGTAATTATAATAAACATTCATAGACTAAGTACTCCGGTTAAAATATAACAGTTGTCAGACTGAGTTAAAAAGACTCAATGATATTCTCTTTTAAGAAGCGTGTTTTAAATATAAGGGGACAAAAAGATTAAATATAAAAAGGTGGGAAAGAGATAGTATATGCTATAGACTGAATGCTTGTGTTCCCCCCATTCCCTCCACCCACCACCAAATTTATACATTGGATCCTAACCCCCAGTGTGATGGTATACGAAGGTGGGGTCCTTGAGAGGTGATTAGGTCATGAGGGTGGGGCTCTCATGAATGGGATTAGTGCCCTGATAACAGATCCCAGAAAGCCTCTACCCCTCTGCCCCATGCAGACACAGCAGGAGGGTGGCTTCGAACCAGGAAGCAGGCCTTCACCACACACCAAATCCACTACTGCTTTGATCTAGGACTCCCCAGCTTTCAAAACAGTGAGAAATGAACTTTTCAACAGATAAATTTCTGTTGTTTCCAAGCCACCCAGTCTCTGGTATTTTGATATTATAATAGTCTGAATGGGCTAAAACATGATGCAAAACCAAATTTTTAACAAAACTGGTATAACTTAACTAATTGGAGATAAAATAGACTTAAGGCAAAATATATTGCTGAAGACAAAAGGGAATATTTTGAAATGACAAAAAGGTTCAATTTGCCAAGTAGGTATAACAACTGTAAATTTGTATTCACTTAATCACATAGATTCAAAAATACATAAAGTGATAAAACCAAAGGTAAACAGACAAATCCGTGATCAAAGTGGAAAACTGTAACACACCTCTCTCAATAAGTCTCAGAAAAGCAGGTCAAAAAATAAATAAAGGTCTAGAAGATTACAGTAATGCCATCAGAAAACATGACCTAATAGATATAGACAATATTCTCCCCAATCACTGAAGAGGTTACATACTTTCCAAGCACACAGGGAACTTCTACAAAAAATGCTCATGCAAGATTCACAAAAGTTAAAAGATTAAAAGGACCTAAAGTATGTCCTTTGCTCAAATTCAAGGATGCTAGAAACCAACGATGATACTAAAAAAATCCCCCCAGTGACTGGAAATTAAGAACTAAACTTCTAGATAATTTATAAAGAAAAGAAGAAATGTCAATAGAGGTTGGAAAGTTAGTTTTACCCAATGATAATCAAAGTATAGCATATAAATTCTGGTGGGACGAGGTCGAACAGAGAATTTTCCAAACAGTGAAACTGTTCTATATGATACAGTAATCATGGATAGATGTCATTATACATTTGTCAAAACTTATAGAACATATAACACCAAAAGTGAACCCTAGTGGAAACTTTGGACTTTAGTTAACAAGAAAATATCAGTATTGGTTCATCATATTGTACATTAGCACCACAATATATCAGTATAAGTTGTACTAATGCAAGATGTTAATAATAGGGAAAACTATATGGAGGCATTGTGGTGCATACAGATACTCTCTGTACAGAGGTACCTGGGTGGCTCAATTGGGTAAGCATCTACCTTCAGCTCAGGTCATGATCCCAGGGTCCTGGGACTGAGCCCCACCTCGGGCTCTCTGCTCAGTAGGGAGTCGGCTTCTCCCTCTCTCTTTCTCTGCTTGTGCTCTCTCTCATGCTCTCACTCTCTCTCAAATAAATAAAATCTTCAAAAAAAGAAACTCTCTGTACAGTCTGCTCTATTTTTCCATAAACCTAAAACTATTTTTAAAAAATAACTATTAATTTACAAAAGAAACTAGCGGGATGAAATGGTGCCACCACTGTGGAAGCTAGTTTGGTGGTTTCTCAATAAGTTAAACATGAAATGACCAGAGGACCCAAAAATTCCACTTGAGTCTGTACCCAGGACAGTTGACAATGGGCGTGGAAATAAAAACACGTACACAAATGTTTACAGCAGAACTGGTCACAGTAGCCCAAATGTCCATCAATTGATAAATGGATAAATAAATGTGGTATATCCATACAATGGAATATTATTCAGCCATAAAAAGTCCTGATGCACGCTAGAACATGGGTAGACCTCAAAAAACATTATGCTTACTGAAAGAGTTCAGACACAAAAAGCCACCTCTTGAATGATTCTATTTGTATTAAATGTCTAGAATAAGGAAAGCCACACAAACAAAAAGCAGATTAATGTTTGTGGGGAGTTGAGAGGATGGGGGAATGGAAAGTGATTGCTTAATGGGAACAGGCTTCCTTTTGTGGTGATGAAAATATTCTGGAACTAATAGTGGTGATAATTATGCAATATTGTAAATGCACCGAAGGTCACTACTGATGAATTTTTTGTCATTTTTTAAAAGATTTATTTATTTATAAATAAATAGCAAATAGTCAAGCAGACTCCCCGCTGAGCATGGAGCCAGATGCGGGGCTCAACCTCACGACTCAGAGATCATGACCTGAGCCAAAATCAAGAGTTGGATGCTTAACCAACTGTGCCACACAGGTACCCCATGTTTTTTTTGTTGTTTTTTATTTTACCTTACACACACACACACACACACACACACACACACACACGAACTAATGGGATATATGCATTTTTAAGAAATTTGAAAAATAGGTTAAAAGCATAACAAGTTCAAACTTAACAAATTAGAAGAAAGAAAAATAAATAGAAAAACAGAAATTGTTGAAATGGAAAATAGCGTACAAAAGAGGATCAGTAAAGTTAGAAATCTGAGGCAGTCAGGAGGGAGACTAATAAAACTGATACATGCCTAGGAAGACTGATCAGGAGAAAAAGAAAGAAGGCACAAATATCCAGTGTGAGGGATGATGAAATAGGATACATGACTAGAGATCATGCAGACATGAGAATGTAAGAGAAAAGTTCGAACATCCTTATGCCAACACATTTTATGTTTTAGATGAAATGGATCTGAAATCCCTACATTTATCAAAAGTGACATAAGAGGAAACAGAAAACACGAACAGCCTAATAACTCTTAAGGATAATGGGACCACAGTTTAAATCATTCCCACAGATACAATTCCAGGAGCAAACAACTTCAGTGGCTAATGACAATTTTACACAAGTATTGAAACAGAGACTACTTCCCAATTTGTTTTATGAGGTCAGATACCTCAACACAAATACCTGGTAGAGTGAGTATGAACAGGGAAGCAAAAATCCTAAAGAGAATGTCAGCAAGCCGAATCCAGCAATACACACAAAGGACAAGCTATTATGAGGAGGTTGAGCTTATTTCAGGAATGCATCGTTTAATTAAGCTTTTGAAAATCAATGTAATGTACCACATCAACAGAATAAAGGAGAAAAAAAACAGATGCAGGAAGTCATTGACAAATTTAAACATCTGTTCATTAAATTAAAAAAAAAGAAGGCCTTAGCAAGCTAGGAATGGGAAAAAGCTTGCTTAAGCTGATAAAGGGTGTACACACACACACACACACACACACACACACACCCCTATAGCAAATTTGATCCTTTTTTAAAAACAATATTTCATTTATTTATTTGAGATAGAGAGAGTGAGGGAGAGAGAGAAAGAGAGAGAGAACAACCATGAGCAGGGGGAGGGAGAGAGAGAAGCAGACTCCCTGTTAAGCATGGAGTCTGATGCGGAGCTCGATCCCAGGACCCTGAGATCATGACCTGAGCCAAAGGCAGAAGCTTAACCAACTGATCCACAAATTCGATCCTTAATGAATTACTGAGTTTCCCTTTGAGATTAGAAATAATAATACTTTGCGTAAAATGAAAAACATTAACATATATACACCATACAGTAGCATCAAAAGTGTGAAATATCAAATACCAAGGAATAAATCGAATAAAGGTTGTATAAGACTTCATTGTACAAAATGTAAATGAATGATTTAAAGAAGAACCAATGAAGGGATGTGTCATGCAAATTTGAGACACAGTATCTATAAGATATCAATTCTTACTTGATTGATTGACAAAGTCAATAGGATCTCAGGTTTGTTTTGTGTTGTGTGGTTTGGGGTGGAAAATTGGGAACTGATCCTAAACTTTATCCAGAAAAGCAAATAACAAGGATAGTTCAGACACTCTCAGAGGTGAATAGCGGGAGGCTGACTCAACTTGATATTAAGAATTATTTTAGGGGCACCTGGGTGGCTCAGTCGGTTAGGCATCTGACTCTTGGTTTCAGCTCAGGTCGTGATCTCATGGGTCGTGACCTCAGGGTCATGAGATAGAGCCCCACTGTGGGCTCTGCACTCAGAGAAGAGTCTGCTTAAGATTCTTTCACTCTGTCCCTCTCCCAACTCCTGTGCTCACTCTTTCTCTATAAAATAAATAAATCTATAAAAAAAAAAAAGAAGGAGAAGAAGAACTATTATAAGTCTACAGGTACCTAGGTGACTCAGTCAATTAAGGGTCTGACTCTTGATTTCGGCTCAGGTATGATCTCAGGGTCATGAAATTGAGCCCTGCTTTGGCTCCCCATTTGGCATGGAGCTTGCTTAAGATTCTCTCTTTCCCTCTTCTTCTGCTCCTCACGCCCCCTCACTTGCACTTTCTTTCTCTCTAAAAAGAAAAAAAAAGAGGATTATTATATGGCTAGATTAGTGAAGACAAGGACAGACAGACAGACCAATGGAATAAAAAGAGCCTGGAAACAGGATCACACATGTACAGAGAGATGACAGCTGACAAATGTGAGAAATGTGGTACCATAGAGAAGGAAGGAAGGGTGAGCTTTCCGGCAGAGTGTGCTGGAACAACTGAATGTTCACATGCAACAATAAAATAAAGGAAGCTTTTGGTGCTTACCTCCCACACCATACTCAAGTCCATTCCACTTGGATTTAGAAGATGTTGTGTTCAAAGTAAAACACTGAAATGTCTAAGAATAATATCTTCATGATCTTGGGGTAGGTGACTTTTAAACATCAGACACACACACACACACACACACACACACACACACACACTACAAACCGAGAGGAAAGTTTAACCCGACTCTCTTTAAAAAATTAAGAACTTCTGGGCATCAAAAGTTGCCGTGAAAAAATGAATGAAAAGGCAATGCAAAGTCTGGAAGAATCTATCTGTTGCATATAAAGCCAATAGAGGGCTTGCTTGCAAAGTATAAAGAACTGTTATAAGTCAATAAGAAAAAGCAGACAGCCTAACAGAAAAATGTGCAAGAGGCTTGAACAGGTTCTTAGGTACAAAAGATAATGTCCAGGGCGCCTGGGTGGCTCAGTGGGTTAAAGCCTCTGCCTTCGGCTCAGGTCATGATCGCAGGGTCCTGGGATGGAGGCCCATATTGGGCTCCCTGCTCACTAGGGAGCCTGCTTCCTCCTCTCTCTGCCTGCTTCTCTGCCTACTTGTGATGAGATCTCTCTCTCTGTGTCAAATAAATAAATAAAATCTTAAAAAAAGAGAGAAAAGATAATGTCCAAATGGCTGATAAACCAAAAAAAGGTGCTCAACCTCATCAGAAATCTTAGAAACATGAATTAAAATGACCAGGCAAAACTACCGCATCCCCATGAGAATGACAGCTAACATTTGAAAGGCTGATTTTACCAAGTAGGTGAGGACAGGGAGCACCTAGTTTATAAACATATAAGGAGCATGAATTGGTACAACTACTTTGGAAAGCCATTTGACATTGTCTGCTGAAGTAGAAGATTTGCGTTCCCTAGTGCTCCAGAGACTGATTTGTAATCGGGGTCGGTAATGACTGGGCTTTGGCATGAGTGGGGCTTCTAGGGGACTAATGATGTTCTATTTTATGACCTGGGTATTGGGTTCCATGGGAGTTTGAGTATCTGCTTTGTGATAAACTTAAAAAACCACCAGAGCAAAGATGGTTCTGGTGACATCTGTCTCTGCCTCCCAGACACCCTGCCACCAAGACTCACCCACCAAACACCTTCCCCATTGAGTCCAAACATCTTCCCGCCTTCCCCTGCATCTCTTGGGTAGACAGGACTTGCTGAGACATCGAATCTCTTCCTCTGAGTCCAGGAGTGGGCTGCTAGTCTACACTGTATGTCTGGCACCTGCAGTCAACACAGCCTGGTTTCTGATCTGAGCCCAGCTATTCACAGACAAAAGCTCATCAACGACTTGTCCATTCTGAACGCCATGACGCAGTTGCTTTCCTGCCTAGGAACACTCATCTCCTTCCCAACCCCTATTGTTTCAAACACGTGGTTATAACAGGCACCCCAAAAGCCAAAAGGAAATAGAAACAGAAAAGAAAATTCACCTAGAATTTCACGTCCTTTGTCTTGGCTTTCCAGTTTCTTCTTTCCACCCCACATCCGTAAGCATGGAGTGTATAGTCGTCGACACGGCAGGGAGAGTTTTGTTCTGCCATTTTTCACTTAAGAGCTGATCATTTTTTTCAAGTTATTATAGTTATTTGGAATTAAATGTGCAGAGCCTGATGCAGGGCTCAAAATCACAACATTGAGATCAAGACCTGAGCTGAAATCACACTACTGGGTATTTATCCTAAAGATACAAAGGTAGTGATCCTCAGGGGCACATACACCCGAATGTTTATAGCAGCAATGTCCACAATAGCCAAACTATGGAAAGAACCTAGATGTCCATCCACAGATGAATGGATAAAGAAGATGTGGTATATATATACAATGGAATACTATGCAGCCACCAAAAGAAACAAAATCTTGCTGTTTGCAACGATGTGGATGGAACTAGAGGGCATTATGCTAAGCAAAATAAGTCGATCAGAGAAAGACAATTATCATAGGATCTCTCTGATATGAGGAACTTGAGGGGCAGGGTGGGGGGTTGTGGGGGGTAGGGAGGGAAAAAATGAAACAAGATGGGATCGGGAAGGAGACAAACC
>LNAC01000474.1:1057958-1120537 GCA_002007465.1 Ailurus styani | reverse complement strand
AGAGTGGATGGGTTATGGACATTGGGGAGGGTTTGTGCAATGGTGAGTGCTGTGAAAGGTGTAAGCCTGATGATTCACAGACCTGTACCCCTAGGGCAAAGAATAATAAAAAAATTAAAAATAAATTTTAAAAAAAGACCTGAGCTGAGATCAAGAGTCGGATGCTTCATCAACAGAGCCACCCAGGCGCCCCCAGTTATAATTTTAATGACCATCTAGTGTGCCATGGAGCTGACGTTCTAGAAACCACCTGACATCTTCTTAATGACACGGAGTCATCCTTCTCAGGTGAGTTGCCAGACCTAGGTCTTTGAAAAGCCTTACGTTGGCGGCCCAGGCTCAGAGAGTGTGTCCTCCTCTGAACTGACAAGCATTTTCTCTGTTCCTCAGCCTCCTGCATGTGCTCCCTTATATATTTTTTTTAATTTCTGTGTTGTCCCTCTTTCTAGATTCTGATAGCCATGACAACCACACCAAGTCTTCTACACCTTCATATCCCCCACACCTCACAGAGTACCTGACATTTTCTGCTCTTCCATAAAAGTGCATAATTTTTAACAGTTTTTAAAAAATGGTATTTATCTGGGACAGAGAGAGAGAGCATGTGCACAGGGGAGGAGCAGAAGGAGAAGCAGACTCCCTGCTGAGCAGGGAGCCTGATGCAGGACTCGATCCCAGGACGCCAGGATCGTGACCTGAGCCAAAGGCAGATGCTTAACCAACTGAGCCACCCAAGCACGCCCCCCCCCCATAAAAGTGCATTATTAACCATAGTAACAATGCTGTTGGTGGTGTGGTTCGTTGCAGGTCACAAATACAAACCAACTCAGGATAAGTTTAGCAGAAAAGAAGTTTATTATATTAAACATACACCTAACTTAGAGCCCAGGAATTCCACTCAGATAGGTAGGTACCCTTGAGAAATAAAAGCATATGTTCACAAAAAAGAAAAAAAACCCACCTATACAAGAATGTTCATATCAGTCTCATTCAAAATAACCCCAAACTAGAAGACAAACCATATTTCCATTGACAGAACAGAGAAATGATTTCGAGTATGTTCATATACTACTACTCAGCCGTAGAAGGGAGCAAGCTATGGATATACAACACAACTTGGAAGAAATCTCCAGGACGCTCTCCTAAGTGAAGGAAGGCAGACGAAGAAGAGTTCAAGAACAGGCAAAACTAACATACCGTGTGCCCTGATGAGCAGGGGAAGACCCCGAGCATGGGAGCCCAAGCAGCCGCCATTCAGATCTTTTTAACTGGATAGGGCACCATTCCTTTGACCCTAGGGAAATGGACCAGCTTATCAATGGAGTAGCCCTGCTTACCGCAGGGGCTGTCCCAGCGGGATCTCACTCAAAGAATCAGCATAATTCTAAGTCTCTCTGGTACCCTAGACGCCCAGGAAACCAGAGCAGGGGCTGAATGAGCACAGTCAGGACTCTGAGACTGAAGCCGGCACCTTCTAGGACCTCTACAACCCCAGTGGCTTCTCTCTTCTGTTCCCTTGCTGGACAAGGCAGGATGGAGAGCTCAGACGTGCAGCACAGAGTGGAGCGTGGGCCAGTGGGCGCATGTGCCCATCAGGAGATCCCAGAGTTTCGAGAACAGAGGAATAAGAGGATATGGCTTTCCTCTTGGCTGACTTAATTCCCCACCCCTGGTCCTGCCCTTCTTCAGCGAATGTGGCTGCTTGCCAGGGTTGAGCCCGGCACCCAGAAAGCCAGATGCAGCAGGCTTTACCTCCCATGGGGGTGCCCCTCAGTTGGGAATGAGCATCGGGTCTCACTGCCTGAACTGAGATCACCTGCATTAAAAAAGAACCGATTTGGGGGTGCCTGGGTGGCTCAGTGTCATGATGTCAGGGTCCTGGGATCGAGGCCCATATCGGGCTCTCTGCTCGGCAGGGAGCCTGCTTCCTCCTCTCTCTGCCTGCCTCTCTGTCTACTTGTGATCTCTGTTTCTCTGTCAAATAAATAAATAAAATCTTAAAAAAAAAAAAAAAAAAAGAACTGATTTGGAGATTTTGCCTCGAGCAGGACGTCCATCTTTCCAGTACCTGGAAGTGGTTAGAAAAGGAGGTGGAACAATGCTTTTTTCCTTCGTGTTGTATATGTGGACCCACCGTTTCCCTTCATGGAAACCCTTCTGTTTGATGAGCCCTGGATTTTAGAGACAAGCAAGATTATCTAATGAAGGACGTGGGAAACTCAGGTTTGCCTGCAATGAGTTTGCTGAGACGGGGGCTCCCCCTCTCTCCCCACGGGGGAGAATCCGCCCGCGTTCCCAACTTCCAAGTGTCCAGGTGCTAGCCTGCTGGTAATTTCCAGCACCTTCGTGAAGAGCTGGCCCAGCTAAGCCCGGATTTGGTCCCCAGGTCTGCAATGTTTATTTGCTGTCTCCAAAATCATTCTCAAGCTTACCACACAAAATGAAAGAGCGGAAAGGAGGTGAGGTCGCTTTCCTAGTACCGGAGACAGTGGTACATCGGGCGGGCCTTGAACAGGTCTGTCCTACTCGGTTAGGACAACAGGAGAATGGACAACTCAAGGAACTTCTGGCACTTTCTCCCTTGAGTCTTAGCACCTCCCAAGTGACGCTTGCTGTGGCTCACTCAAAGCCACCGTGAATAGTTCTCTTACTTTGAGCCCAAAGTGGGGAGTCTCTCGAACAAGAAAGAGATGTCACAATGGGTAGCCAAGGTGAAGGCCAGTTATTCATTAAGTTTCTGATGATCAGAAGAATTTGGGGGAGAGTTCTTCGGACCGTTCTGACCGGTATCCATGTTATTTTATTCAGTTCAATTCGGTGGAGCTGAGTCACTTTTGAGCAAGGGATTCAGAGTCAGAGATAACTGGATCTCAGTCCCACATTTGCCACCCACTAGTTGTGGAATCCAAAAGAAAGCTACTTAACCTCCGTGATCCTCAGTTTGCTTGTTTGTAAACTAGAGGAGAGTGTGTCTCTTTCTGAGGCACAAGGCAATCTCAGTGAAATCCCCTACACATAGTGTGTAGCACAGTGATCGAGAAAGAGTCAATTCTCAAGAAATCACAGTCACCTATGTTAAGAGTAACTTAACATGAACAAAGGCAGGAATAAAAGAGGAGATGGTGATGGCATGACTCTGGCTTCTGAAGGACGTCCTCAAATCGGCTAGACCTCTCCAACTGGCCTCCCTCTTGAGACTGGTCCTGGCATCAGAGAGCTGTGATTTACTCATCTCGACAACCCAGCAGAATCTGGCAGCTCCCATCAATGGCAGCAAGACAGGAATAAATATGGTAGTAAAAAAAAAAATGCAAGGATGGAGACAAAACCCAACACGTTATCTATGAAACGACATGGTTTAGGTCTCAAACTCTGATCTCCACTAATGGTAGAAAAAGTAATCTTACTGATTTAAGGCAATTCATTCACGGCTGTTAAGATTCAATCTCCTTTAGGTAAGTGTTCAGTTCATTTTCGTGCTTTCCCCCCTCTTTCCAGGGTTTCAGTGCCTCGGAGTGGGCAGAGTTGGGGCACGTATCCTTCCGCGCCTATGAGCAGAGGTCATAGAGAGGTGCACCTGCTGGTCCAGGTCTGGAGCATCTGCCCATCTGCCTCGGGCCCTCCGGGACTCCAGCTGCTGATTGGTCATCACCCCATCCCACGGCTCCTTCTGGTGTGCAGACTTCTCCATGTCCAGCATGCCTGGAACCTCCTGCCTTCTCTCCCACACCCCTAAAAGCCCTTACTCCTCTCAGGGCAGGACTTAGCTTTTCTTCCAATTCCTCTTTTTTAATCTACTGTTTATGGATAAACTTTGCCCTCTTTCTTCAGGTTTCACCTCGTGATCTTTTAACTGAGCTTTCTAGAGTTCAAAATGCCTACTTTTTGTTTAGGCACCTGGTTGTCAGAATAAAGACCTAGGGCATTCAAGTTCCTCTATCTGCTATCAATTACCTCCAAATTAATTAAAAAGTTCAAAAGCCTTGAATTTGACTCTTTGGCTCACTCTTTGGTACACTTTGGTCCCACCCTGATAGGAAATGTATATGAAAAGCCTTTTCTTCAGTGATGAAGGGAAAGGTGGAAGGTGAAAGAAAGCAAAAAAAACCCCACATACATTAATATCAAAATATTACGGCAAATCAAATGACTTCTGCTCACACTTTCTGCCTACAGCCCAGAACCGGTCTGAGGCACAGCCCACAAACGACCCCCTTGGTGTCCCCACATAACTTGTGGAAGCTGCACTTCAACAAGTCAGGGACCAGATGACAGTCGGAGTTTCTCAGGTGGCGTCTAGAATGTGCGTGAATGGAGGAAGTGGAGGGGAGGTGTTTTCCATGTTTGTTTCTGAGCTGGGGGGAGGGGCTAGGGATACTTATGATGAGAATACAAAAGCCCCCATTACCAAAGCAGGATTAGAAGATACAAACAAAGGTGCAGGAAAGATTCCAACATTTTAAGGCTATTCTCTTGTGCCTGACTCAAAGCAGACCTATTCCCTTCTGTGTCTGGCCAAGAGGTTGTGGGAGAGGGTCTGCCAGACTCAGAACAGATTTTCAAGTGAGGGGTTTCCTTGGACTCTGAAGTGTTCTTTATTTGAATCTCTCTACCCAACTCCCTTGAAGGCATGAGTCTGCTTCCGATGTAGTGCTCTGTGTTGGTCTGGTTTCTCCAGAGAAGCAAAATTGAAATCAGCAGACTCTATAGACATAACAAATCTTAATAAATAATGTCTCTTTTCATGTGGATTTAAGTATAGATATATAGATATAGATAAAGTTTATCTATATCTACAGATATAAATATATCTATATGAAAAAAGGAATTATTTACTGAGATTTGTTATAAGAGATTATAATCATCACTCATGCAATTATGGAAGCTAAGTCCAAAAATCTGCTGAGTCAATGCACCAGTTCAAGTCAGAAGGCCATCAGGCTCCTGTGGAACCAGGAAGAGCAGGTGTCCCAGCTCAAAGGCGTCTGGGAGGAGAATTCTCTCTTACTTGAAGGCGGGTCAGATTTTTTGTTCTATTCAGACCTTCAACTGATTGGGTGAGGCCCACCCGCTCCAGGGATAGCACTCCGCTTTACTCTGTCTACTGATTTAAGTATTCCTTCCATCCAAAAATGCCCTCACAGAAACATCCAGAATAATATCTGGCCGAATATCTGGGCACTCTGGGACCCAGCCAAGTTGACACATAAGCTCAACCATCACAGGTCCTTTCTCCCCAACTATGTTGTCAGCCCCATCACCTGAAGCCTCTCCATGACTCCTAACCTTCAGGCTGATGCTTTTTCTCTAAATCACAGAAAGGGCTCTGGGTGGAGCCATGACACCATTTGGGGTCTCTCTCTGTTAACTTCCCAACAGATAGCAGCCTGCTCTCTTCAACCCCACACTTCTCTCCATCCCTCTTCCATGGCAAAGTCTTCTGGAAACCAGTCCACAAGCCGCCCAGTCTAACTGGGAAAGCCCTTGCGAAGGAGAATCTCCGAGCCCAGGTTTGAAGACTGAGGTCCTGACTCCAGGTGTGGTATCCTTTCTACCAGTCAGCCCATAGCCTCAGGATTTGAATCTAGCTCAGTTGCCCAGCCCTGAGAGCAACAGGGACAAAAGCCAGCTGCTGGACCCTCAGCTGGAGGCCCAGCAGGAGCTGTGCTCATAGCCTTGTGACAAAGAACCGATAGTTAGGCTGGGAGCAATTACCAGAGCTTGGAAACATTAGCTCGGATAAAATTAGATTTGACCCAGGAGATTGTTCCAAACACCAACTCAACCGCCTTTGATGTTCTGAATCCCATCAAATTGCACATAGTTCTCTCTTCCTGGCTTTAAAGTCACTCTCTTCATCAGAGAAATCAAAAAGACCCGTTTTTTGTTAAAATCTTTAAAGCGCTTTCCCTGGGGGTGTTGTAACAGGCTTGTGAGTGTGGCATCTGCTAGTTGGAGCGAGAACTGCAGCACTTGAGGCTGGGAGATTAGCTGACTTCTCACCCGAATGTTGAAACAAGAGTTGCCCCTTAGAGACGAAAAGACAGAGGGTCAGAGAGGCCCCCAAGACCTGCCCCAGAACCCTATAGCTTTTATTTTAGCATCCAGGACGAGGGCAGAAAGGCGCTGAGCAGGAGCAAGGAGAAAGTTCCCTGAGATCAGGGACACATCTGTCCTGTTTACTGCCTCACCCCCAGTAGCAGCTCTGTGTCTGGCACATAATAGATGCTCAATGCACATTTGGGGGGAGGAGCGTGAGAGGCAGGGAGGAAGGGGATACAGGAGCTGCGACGTGATGGCAGTCTGGCTTTGGGGGTCATGGATTTTAGTTTCACCATCACTTTCATATGCTGAAGTTGACCTCAAACTTCTGTTTTTTTGAGGTTTGGGGGGGGATTTGTGGACTTTTGTTCTCATTTGGGCGCCTTTTGTTTTGTTGCATCCTAGTTAAAGAGGCTGGGGTTACCAGAGGTCTAACTTCTGGATAAGTGGAGCACCTTGATTGTCATAGAGTAATTTTCATCAAGTAATTCCCCAAGCTCACATAATCATAGCTAGGGGCAGAACAGAGACAAAGAAGGGTGACCTCCGTGGAAGTACGCAGAGCTCCATAACACTCCTCCCTGCGAGTTCTCCTACCGTCCCTGTTGCTTTGAAGGCTTCTTTCTGCCCTGAGAGAAGTCTACCTGGGCTATAGATTATTCATGCCCTCTGGCTCCAGATTTTCTTCCTTCCTTTCTTTTTCTTTTTTTTTTTTTTTTAAAGATTTTATTTATTTGAGAGGGAGAGAAAGAACAACAGAGATATCACAAGCAGGGCTTGGGAGGCAGGGATGCAGAAGGAGAGGGAGAAGCTGGGTCTCCACTGAGCAGGGAGCCCCACGTGGGGCTCGATCCCAGGACCCCAGGATCATGACCTGAGCCAAAGGCAGACGCTTAACCAACTGAGCCACCCAGGCACCAAGGGTCCATGTTTTCAAGGAGCAAATCCGACTAAAAGACCCAAGCTCATATCATTCACATGTTCATGAGTGGACTCACCCATTCAGTCTTTCAAAAAGTATTTATTTGTGACACACACTTTTCCAGGCAGTCCTAAAAGGAATGGAACTCAGTCCCTGACCTCCAGTACTCACCGTGAAGACAGGAAATAAGCCTGTCTACAACTAATGTGATGACAGGAACATCATGGAGGAAGAAACTAATTTTTCTGGGGGGTAGGAGAAGAAAGACTTCAAAGAGGAAAGGATATTAGAAGTCATTATTAAAATAGGAATAGGATTTCAGTAGCTCCTGTTTTGAAGATGAGGGGCCAGGTGAGGAGAAATCACCCCAGGTAGAGGTTAAAATCTCATCAATTAGAATAAAATCTAAATTTCTCAACTTGACCTGTAACGTCATCATGAGCTGTTGCCTACCTACTTGGTTCACCCCAAGTACGATTTATCACCTGTACCCTTCCTCAGGATCTGCCAGACACGTGGGCCTTCCTTTGGTAGGAGAATCCCTTGAGCTTGTTTCTGGGACAGGACATTGGTGCCTGCTGTTCCCTTTGGTTGAAATGTTCTCCTTTAAGTTCTTCATGTGTCTGGTTGCCTGTGAGCCATGAAGTCTCAGCTCAAATGCCTCCCATGAGGGAGGTCCTCTTGGAATCCGCATTTTGCAAATCAGTAAGCATTCTGTAACCATGAAGTAACTTATCGGAGGTCACCCAACTAATAGGGGAAGCTGCCAGCAATTGAACCTAAAGCAACCGTGGCTTAGAGAGCCAGCTTGGGTCCACCCACGTCACACGCCCTCTCCCACATCTGAACTGATCTCCGTTACACCACGCACACCAGGTGCTAGAATACCCGTGAATTCTGGAAGAATTCAAGAATATATGTGTGTATTCTAGCACTCTCCTTGTACTAGAATATGGTGCATGAGAACAGGGGCCCCAACTACCTGGGTCTTGACTGTTATCTCCAGCATCTAGCCCAGAGCCTGGCATAGAGGACACACCCAGGAAATATTTTTTGAGTGAAGAAATGAGCAAAAGCTCGGGAGAGAGGAAGTGTGCATAAGGAAAGATTAGGGGACATCGTAAGAAAGCTTATTTCTTTGTGACCTCTGGGACAGATGTCCCGATTTTTATCCTCCCACTCACAGTAGTGACTGTCGTTGGAAATATAGGACAGGTAGGAGCAGGTATGGTGACCCTGGAGGGTGAGGAACTGGAGGAGATCGAAAGCTCACGGGGGCAGGGAATCCATGCAATACACTCCCAGTTGTGACATATAAATGACCCCCTGCTCCCAACCAGGAAAGGTAACGGGTGTGCCTTCATATAGGTCCTTTCCATAAAGCGGAAATCGCTGAACAGCAGGAAAATCACTCCCTAAGAGGTCTCCGTGGTGTCAGTAACTCAGGAGTCCTCTCCAGCTGACCGGGTCGAGATGGCCAGAGCAGATGGTGGTAATGAGCTCGCAATGACCTGAGCCGTGTCTGCAGTCTGCTGCCTGCCACAGGCTCCTTCTTGGCCACAGGTCACTGATTTCTCCCCAGTGAAGTGCCCTGGTGCTCAACGGACTATGTCACCTCGTTGGGTAGGCTTTCCAAAATGGCAGTGGTTTCAGCACCAGGATCACTGCTTCTGACCAGGGCTGCTCAGGCATAGCCCAGACTCACTCTTCTACCCAAAGGAGGAGCCCGGACTTGCACTTTGAGATTCTGACTCATAGGGCGGTCTTCCAGTAGCTCCCCATACTCTTTCCCCAGGCTGGGAAAGAGAGTCACATGACCTAAAGGTGGACGTTTCTCCTAGCTGTTCCACGAATAGACCCTCGCAGCTTTGGCTGAGCTGGTTTGGGTTTAAAAAATTATACTGTGCTTTCACTATCCGTAATTGTAACTACCATAGATTGATTGCTTTTTCTGTGCTGGACACTTTTCACAGCCCCTCACAGATGTCCCCTCAGTGAATTTCAAAACAGCTCTTTGTTACAGAAGTGACGTCTTCCCCATTGCACAAACAAAAATCCAAGGGATAGAGAAAATAGTAAATTACTCCAGGTCTTACAGGCAGCAAGTGGCATAGCTTGTATCTGCCAAATTTCAAAGTTAGAGTTAACTACCGTGCTGTTATTGACATATCCGTGAGTTTCAACCTCTCCAAATACATCCTAACCTGGGAATGAAGACACAAACCATCACCCCCGTCAACACACCCACTGTGTTGGTTTCTAAAGTTTGGTTTCTTCTTTAAAAAAGTAATTGCGTTTCCTGCATGGAGTCCTTAGCACCTAAAGCCACAGATACGAAGACATCAGTCGCTTCTAGCCTTGGCCAGAGATGACACTTAGGAAGTAAGTGTCGGAAACGTGATCAGTACGAGGTATGGTCCATTGGCCAGATAGAGCATCATCAGGTTTCAAATAAATTGAATTTATTAATTCAACAATGATGTATTTATCCAGGGCTCTCTAAACCCATAATTCCTTTGTAGTAGGTGAGGCAAGGGAGTAAAGGAATAAAACAAGATGTGAACATTTTACTCTTGGGATGAGTAGGGGGTGAAATTAAGGTTGGTCCAACTCAGCCCCGCTTTAAGAATATAGGGTTTTGCTTCTAAACAATCATCATTCTGGGTATTTGTCTACACCACGATCCTCTCCATCTCAAAGAGCTTCTGAGGGTCCTGGTTCATTTGAACAAGAAAGTCCACATGGTGAGATGGAGAGGGCTATGTGGCCTGTCACCATGTAGCTGGACATCACTCCTAATCCACAGGCCATGTTCTGGAAGCCACCTACAAAAATTACTCACTGGATGGCAAAGAGATGGAAATTCTCACAGCTCCTTGGCATATGGGATGTTCAGTTCTCCCCTGAATGGGAAGGGAAGAACTTCAGGTGGTGAATCAGCTCTCACATGCCACCGTGGTACTGAGGACAGATGGCGCTCACTTGGGGATAGGAGGGCTAGTGCCTTCTCAGGGTTTAGCTCCTCTATGTTTGGTCTTGATCCACAGTATCTCAATCTAGTCTGGAAGCGGGGAAAAACAGTTCTGCATATTCTTCCAAATCTATGGGTCTTATATCCTAAATCCCGACTTTAGATATCCAAAAGTCAAAAAATTGGGTTCTGTCATCCTGTCTCTGCCTGGACAACCCTCCCTTAAGGTAGAGGGCACCCCAATTCCAGTCCTCTGGGCTGGAAGGAAATGCTTCAGTGTGTGCCTGCAACGGTCTTCTGAATATTTCTCCTCCTCATTAGGTACAAGTACGATGAGTTACGGGCACAGACTGTCAACCGCGGGCCTCCCCCACAGGGGGCTGGCTCATAAGCTCAAAGAATGGAGAGGCGGAGGGTAGGTGCTTTTGGCAGGCATGCCGTTCTAAAGGAGAAGAGAGAAGCCTGAGCTAAGCATGCCGCGTTTCTTCTTCCAGACTCACCATTCTGGTAGTTATTCCTTTCCTCTCGTGCCAAAGACTGAGAGTGGAGAACAGCTCTGTTGGCCCTCCCATGCTGTCCCTCCCCACGAAACGGAGTAGGAATTCACTCCTCTACCCACCCATCCATGAACAGCAGGAATAGAAACCACCCCGCCCTCCCGTTTGGCAACGCAGTCAAGAAGGGCAACATGGATGGATGATCCCAAAGTAGACCAGATCTCGTACTTTCATTCCCTAGTCCTGAGTTCCGCCACCATCTCAAGTCACCCTTGCTCCAAGTAAAGGAAAACAAAACAAAACAAAACAAGAGTTTAACGAGACAGGCTATCACGCTGGGTGCCTCCTCCCACAATGTTAAAGACGTCTCCGGAGTAGACTAATAACACATCTGTTTATTAGACTGTGGGCCTACTGGGGGGTCTGTTCAACCACAGCGCTACCAGTGGCCTCCTAATCAATTAATCATCTGATCAGTTAAAACGCCCTTGACCAGCACTCACTATCTGTCCGGTGGGTGTGGTGTTTAAGTGCCCTTGGCTGTGCTGGAATCCAGAGATGAGACTTTGGAAACTGAGATCAGAATTTGAAGAACGTGCAATAGTAAGCAGGAAAGACAGTCACCCATATGGTACGGTGTTATAATAAAATCACTGCGTTTATCAAATACCTACTGTGAGTCAGACACTACATTTCATGCTTTAAAAGCATCATCTCATTTCATCAGAGAGTAAGAATTATTTCAGTTAGCAAAGGATACAACTGAAGTTGAAGAGAGTCATAATTCTCTTTTTCAGGAGTAAATAGTAAACAAGAGGAGAAGGCACTCAAAACCAAATCTATTTTGTTGTCCAACCCAAATTCTTATTTCTTCTACAGGATGGAGCTTCTTCTGCAGGGGAAGAGATTCTCCATTGATCAGTCACCTTAGGCTTATGTGTGACCATTAAAGACATACTGTTTCAGACTCTTAGCAAGACTGGTGGTCACTGGAGGGGAGGCAGATGGGCACATGGGGACAAAGGCACGCACTTGTCATGATGAGTTCTGGATGGTATATGGAAGTGTTCAATCACTACATTATACACCTGAAACTAAGATAACACTGCATGCTAACTGGAATTAAAATAAAAACTTAGGGGGTGCCTGGGCGGCTCAGTCAGTTAAGCATCTGCCTTCGGCTCAGTTCATGATCCCAGGGTCCTGGGATGGAGCCCCACGTCAGGGTCTCTGCTCAGCAAGGAGCCTGCTTCTCCCTCTCCCCACTGATCATGCTCTCTCTCCTTATCTCTCTCTCTCAAATGAATAAATAAAAAATCTTGGGCACCTGGGTGGCTCAGTGGGTTAAAGCTGCTGCCTTCGGCTCAGGTCATGATCCCAGGGTCCTGGGATCAAGGCCCACATCGGGCTCTCTGCTCAGCGGGGAGCCTGCTTCCTCCTCTCTCCTCTCTGTCTGCCTGCCTCTCTGCCTACTTGTAATCTCTCTCTGTGTGTCAAATGAATAAATAAAATCTTAAAAAAATAAAAAAATCTTTAAAAACTTAAGAATAAAAGACACACTGCTTCAGGTTAAAGCAGTACTTTTCACACCCACATAATTTTTGGCCATATCATGTTTGGTATTTTTATTTAAATCAGCTCACAAATTTGGCTTAACCAAAGGAACGAATCTTTATGACTTTGAATGGAAAACAGTATCACGTTTAAAATTAACTAAAATGAAGAAAACTGCACCTAGATGAGATAATTTTATTAGAGATCATTGAGATATCATTTACTGGTTCAGGCTGTTAGTTTGGGCCCGCTGTCTCTTTGTTAAAAACCAAACCAAGCCAAACCAAAAGCAGGTGGGAGTAGCAATCGTTAGAAATACATTACAAACAGGCTGGTGTAACACTGAAATGTTCTCCTTGGGCTCCTGAGAGGGTTCAAGTAGCCATAAAAGGGTTATAACTTTTCACAAGGTGACTCAGTGTAATACAACACTTTGTGTCTTTACTGCCTTGAATCATCTCCAGGAGGCCGATGGTAACATAGGCTTTCGAAATGCTGAGCTAGAGCATCATGTCCCCAGAAAATCTTCTAAAATTTGCATATCCCCTCGTCCGTAATGGCATGGAGGACGGAATTAAAAGTTGACTGAAGAGAAGAAATGGAGAGGCAATGGGAAAGAATAGTTAAAAGAAGAGGATAAGGAAAGAGGAAACAGATAAATGAGTGATCCCGAGACTTGAAGAATTTCACCCATGAATCACATGATCCCTTCATTGGTCGAGTCCAGTGGATAATAACGTCCATAACTGATATTTGTCGACATACATGATATGTAGTGCTTGCTATGTGCCAGGCACGCCACTGAGAACTCCCAGGTGTCAGCTCATTGAATCATGTTGATGGCTCTACAAATCAAGAACTAGAATGATCTCCATTTTGGAAAAACAAAACTAAAGCACCGAGTTCAGGCAACCAGCCCACAGTCACATGCTGGTTTGTCATGGAACTGGCATTTGAACCTGAGAGTTGACACAGTCCCAATATTTTGGTCCTGAGCTATCTCTTAATTCTCCTGAGATGGTTCTCTTGAGGTCTGACAAGTTAGTGCGTGGGGTACTGTGTCCATTTTATCACATGTGATGACCATGAATTTAGACAACACAAACTACCAGTAAGTAAGTAGCTGCAAAGTCCTTCCTTGTGGTGTGAACCATGCCCTATTATCATTCGGTCTTCTACCTCCACCACAGACCTTGACAACCACAGTTAGTGCACCATAATAATGGCATATCGTTGTTGGTTGGCCACCAGGACCAGCAATATGGCAGAATATAGAGGCAGTTGAATGGAGACTGGAAGACAGGTTCTTACCACAACTCAAGCCCTGGATAACTCAGCTACATTTGCCGAACCTCCTTTTCCTCGTCTGTAAAGCTGTTTTCTTAACCTTCTCCCGCATGACGTGATTTTTGGGAGTGTGGTTTAGGGAGCCAACGTAAAGCCTTTCCACACTTGATCTTAGCCAAAAGGCCGAGAAGCGATAAGTAAAGCCTTTCTAAAAGGCAAAGAACTAGGTAGGCACTTTTGCCTAAAATATGGTTTCTAGGGCAGAAGATTTAAACTAGCGGTTCATTAAAAGAATATCCAATGGTCAAAAAAAAAATGTTTCTAGGTTTCTTGATTTCATTAATTAGGAGGGAAATGCAAATTGAAGCCAAGAAACTATCACACAGCTGCCAGAATTGCTAACACACAAAAAAAAAGACAGTGATGCCTGGTGTCTCAGTTGGTTAAGCATCTGACTCTTGATTTCAGCTCAGGTCTTGATCTCCAGGTCGTGGATTCAAGCCCCATGTTGGGCTCCAAACTGGGTGTGGAGCCTACTTAAAAAAAAGAAAGAAAGAAAGAAAAGAAAAGGAAACAGCAACTCTCAGTGAGGATGGTGAGCCAATGGAACTCTCATACACTGTTAGTAGGCATATAAAACGGTACAGCCACTTTGGAAAATTCTTTGGCATTATCTACATATGCCTTTCCTATGACTGAGCAATTCCATGCCTATGTATACATACATTCATGAAAAGACACGTAGTAGCACTATTCATAATAGTCCATAATTGGATCGGTACCAACAGTAACAGAATGGATAAACAGTGGTGCCTTCACACAATGGAATATCATACAGCAGTGACAATAAACAGACTACAATTAGATGCAACAATGTAGCTGTATCTCACAGACTTAATGTTGAAGGAAAGCCAGAAGAAAATAGGAAAGAATATATAACATACACCTTTATTTATATAAAAGTCGAAAACAGATGTAGGGCCGAGGACAGGCTGCCCCCAAATGTGCCACTTTAGCATATTGATTATTTTAAATAAAAGTTACCTAAGGTGTGCCTGGGTGGGTCAGTCGGTTAAGTGTCTGCCTTTGGCTTAGGTCATGATCCCAGGGTCCTGGGATCAAGCCCTGTGTTAGGCTCTCTGCTCAGCAGGGAGTCTGTGTCTCCCTCTCCCTCTTCCTGCTGCTACCGGTGATTCTGCTCTCTCTCTTTCTCTGTCAAATAAATAAATAAAATCTTAAAAACAAAATTTACTAAAAAGTGACTTAACACAGCCAGTGCAAGGACAGTCAGACCTTCCTCTGTCCTCCTCAAAGCAGGAAATATATCTCCCACGTAGAAGGTGCCCTTCCTGTACTAGGAGGTAAAGAGAGGTGGGAACGGCAATGCAGAGAAAGTTCTAGAAACAAACCTTGCTTTTTTTTCTCCTCTACAACCTCAGTCCCCATTCTGCTCAGAATTCCTTACTAATTAAAGCCCTCAAGCATCTGTCTTCTTTGCCTTGTAAATTCTTCACAAAGGTGCTGTCTCTTTGTCTAAAAAGTATAAAAACTGCCTCATTTCTTTACGTCTGAATTTCAAGATTGGGACTCCGTGTGTATGCATGTAATTAAACTTTGGTTTTTCCTCCCGTTAATCTATCTCGTGTAAACTTAATTTTTAGTCCAACTAGAAGACTTTGGAGGATAGAGGAAGACTGTGTCCTTCCTTTTACAGGTGAAAGGAATCTAAGGTGTTAGAAACCAGGACAATAGGGTACCATGCAGACCTCCTGGGTGTTATTATTTCTTGACTCAGGTGCTGGTTATATTGTTGATAGTTGTGAAATTTAAATGATTTAGACAGTTGCACACTTTTCTGAATATTTATTATACTTCAGTGAAAAGTTCATGTCAACACCTGGCCACACAGAGACACACATGTATATGCAAGCTTCATTCTCTCTCCTCTCCAAAAACTAAATGACTTTTGAGTACAGCCCCCGAACAATCTCTAACTTACAGAAATTTACTAAGATGGCAAAAAACAAAAACCCAAAAAACAAAAAACCCCCCCAAAAAACTAAAAAAAACCCCAAAACAACAAAAACAAAAACATGCAGTGTTCCAAATCTGATGGTGGATCCTGTTGCCAACACTGGAGGGGACTTTCCCCGGGCCTCAGGATCTCGTCCAGGATCATAAACAATCTTGGCAGAGCATCCATGAGATGCCAGGGGTGAGTTTGTCTACAAGAAAATAGGTAGCAACCTATTTCTTCCCTTTCTGGTATCTGGGCTCTGGAAATGAAACTGGAGGTTTGTGTCTAAGGGAAGACTGAGCTCTGGTTCTTGCTCCAACATGGGGGACCGGGAGGGGATGAGGTCTTCCTCCTGGTTGTTGCAAATCTTATTACAATATAAAAGGGGCTTGAAAGTATTTCTTGGGGCACCTGGTGGCTCAGTGGGTTAAAGCCTCTGCCTTCGGCTCAGGTCATGATCTCAGGGTCCTGGGATCGAGCCCCGTATCGGGCTCTGTGCTCAGCAGAGAGCCTGCTTCCTCCTCTCTCTGTGCCTGCCTCTCTGCCTACCTGTGATCTCCCTCTGTCAAATAAATAAAAATAAAAATAAATCTTAAAAAAAAGTATTCCTTTATTCAGTTTGGTTCCTAAATTAGGAATCTAGTTCTTTTCTCTATGTTCAGGTGGATCTTGGAGCCCATGGCAATTTGGCTCTGCAGAGCTTTCTTTCAGCAAGTACGTTCTTTCTTGGAAGTGACTTTCTCCAGGAAATACGTTTTCTTGGGCCCTATTGTCCACCTCACAATTCTTGACAAGTTTGTTGAGCATTTAAAAAGATATCTGGTATTGTTTTGTTATGCCATTTGCTAGTAGCAGTTAAATTATTTACACATTTGGCACATCACACCAGAATGAGTAAGTAAAAAAATCTCTATTTTTCACTATCAGAAAAAGAAAAGAAAATTCTCCATAAAGCAACATACTGGTATTTTTATTGCTCAGTGGACATGTTCTGTTTATTTAAAACTTATATTGTGGTTGATATAAACTTTTATTAATGGTAAATTTATGATAAACTTATATTGTGGTTGAGTATAAAGTGCTCTTGCACTATAAGAAACTAACAGTCCAAAAGACAATGGCAGAAGGGGAAGAACAGCAGTCTACAGAATAAGTGGAAATGACCATGACCATAAACACAAAAGGATACACAGCCTTGTCGGTCATGAAATAAATGCAAATGCAAGTTAAATCCTGACATTCTTCGGTTATTAGAGTTTCAATAATTAAAGGTACTGAAAATATCTAATATCATCCAAACAGGCAATCTCATACATTGCTGGTGAGAGTGAGACCAGAGGATCCCCCTTGAAGGAAATATACGTTAAGATTTAAAAATGTACATTTTTCAACATTTTAAAAATGTGAGCCTTTGGACCTTCTGGTTCCCATAGAAATACTTATGTAAGTGTGAAAAGACACAGGTAAAAGAATATTCCTTGCAGGTTTGTATGTAATAGAAAAATGGAAAGAAACATAATTACAGGACTCCTGGGTGGCCCAGTGCGTTAAAGCCTCTGCCTTTGGCTCAGGTCATGATCTCAGCGTCCTGGGATCGAGGCCCACATCGGGCTCTCTGCTCAGCGGGGAGCCTGCTTCCTCCTCTCTCTCTGCCTGCCTCTCTGCCTACTTGTGATCTCTCTCTGTGTCAAATAAATAAATAAAATCTTTAAAAAAAAAAGCCCTTTCTTAAAAAAAAAAAAGAAACATAATTACAAAGCAACTGGAGACTTTTATTTCATTTTTTAAAGATTTTATTTATTTATTTGACAGAGAGAGACACAGCAAGAGCAGGAACACAAGCAGGGGGAGCGGGAGAGGGAGAAGCAGGCTTCCCACCGAGGAGGAAGCCCGATGTGGGGCTTGATCCCAGGACCCCAGGATCACGACCTGAGCCGAAGGCAGATGCTTAAGGACTAAGCCACCCAGGTGCCCCAATTGGAGACATTTTAAAAAAACAGTGTTGCCATATCATGTTGCTAAATGCAAAAAGAAGATAGAATATACAGTATAATTTGATTTTGTAAAAGATGAATAAATATACACACATACATTTAAATATATATACATGCCGTATACAATATATATAATTTTTAGATTTTTACAGTGTTTATAAAACTGTTCCCATCTAGGAAAGGCAATAAAGATCTTTTTAATATTACAGGAATATCCACCAAACGCTAAAAATGGTATGTCTAAGTGATGGGATTCTGGATGTTTTAAAATTTTTCTTCATTATGTACTTTCCCAAATTGTCAGCAATGACTATCCACTCCTTTTCATATCAGAAAAAATAGATGGAATTTTAAGTAATAAGTATATACAATTTAAACTACGGCATAGGATCAAAATCACGTCTAAAATATGGGCAGCACAAAACTTCAAAGGACATACACCTAAACGTTCATGGTGATTAAGTGGGTGGTAGGATTACAGGTTTTTCCTTCCTTCTGCTCATTTGCACCCAACAGCTGAGTGATGTGAAGATCAATGGTTGGAATGACAGTGAGTTTATCATTATTGTAATTGATGTGCTCATTAGTACCTGAGAGCTCTCTCTCCCTTGGTTTCCGACACACTTGTTATTTCCACACAGCAATGTTAATTATGGTGATAAAACACTAGAATGAATGGGTAGGAGGGGTTCTCATGGCACCATGGAGACACAAGTTAACAGAACAAAAAAGGGTCTTTCGAGTCCGTTCTGTCCTGCCTCCCACCTTAAAACAAGTAGATCTGGGGGCCATTCGGCACATACGGTGATGGATGCTTTTCCTGAAGTTGCCCAGGGAAAGGCACGATTTGCACACTGACATTCCAACTGCTTCCTATCGATAATTTAGTCTCACAAGCGGTCAGGTAACCCACGCCCTCTCTGTGGTTTTCTTCTCTTTTATAAACAAAACTGATCCATGGTTTGGGTTGGCACTTTCTAGAACAACGTCGAAAATTTCAAAGTTTAGCCTTGGAAGGAAATACCTAAGTGAGGAGGTAGGGCTGGTCAAGGGCCCCAGCACCGAGGCCCCTCATCGTTCAAGTACCTCTGGTTCACATTCCCACCGCCACCACCACCGCCACGCTGAGCCCCAAGAACACGTGGGTCCTTTCATAACGGCCCGAGTGGGAATAAATGCCTTCATTTTTATCCCTTTCATCGAATTTTCCAAAATACTTTTCAAAATACTAATATGGCCCATATAAGCAATGAAAAAAGCAAAGCCATATGGATACACCAAACTTTTAACGGCTGTTACATCTACAAAGTTGGGCTATATGTTACTGTTTTGACAAATTCTTTTTCTATGTTTTTAAAAATAAGCCATATACATTTTTAAAGATTTGATTTATTTGTTTGTTTTTTTGTTTGTTTATTTGACAGAGAGAGAGTGAGAGCAGGAACACAAGCAGGGGGAGTGGGAGAGGGAAAGCAGGCCTCCTGCTGAGCAGGGAGCCTGATGCGGGGCTTGATCCCAGGACCCCAGGATCATGACCTGAGCAGAAGGCAGACACTTAACGACTGAGCCACCCAGGTGCCACAAGCCATATACATTTTTACTGTGCAGAGAATCTTTCATGATGTCTAAACGATACCTCTCCTCCCGGGAAAATTTTCTTCTACTCTATCCTTGATTATCGATTCTAATTAAATGGTACAATTTTCCACTTGAAGAAGAATATCCGTGTGCTGAGTTGACATTCTCTGCTCTCATATATATATATGTATTTTGCTAATTGGAATGTTTTCCCATTTTCCTCTGTACTCTTGAGGAAATTTTCCAATTTCTTCTCTATGTCACTTACATGATATTTTTTCCCTGCAGGATCAGTTCTATATATTTTTTAAACTGCTATTAAAATACTAGCTTCGAGCGCCTGGGTGGCTCAGTGGGTTAAAGCCTCTGCTTTCAGCTCAGGTCATGATCTCAGCGTCCTGGGATCGAGGCCCGCATCGGGCTCTCTGCTCAGCAGGGAGCCTGCTTCCTCCTCTCCCTGCCTCTCTGTCTACTTGTAATCTCTCTCTCTGTGTCAAATAAATAAATAAAATCTTTAAAAATAAAATAAAATAAAATAAAATACTAGCTTCATTGCCATATTCTTCCATTTCTATTTTCATCTTACCTTGCGGTCTCTTTGTTTAGCTCATCCTCTCTTTAAGGATATTTTTATTATGTGTCAGGGAAATATTACTTCTTGGACTCTACTGAAAGTGCCACATCACTTCCTAATAATTTGTGCTTTATTCTAAAATGCAGAATTTTCAGATGGAGGTTCTTCTTCGGCTTGATAAAATACCTTTGGCGGTATTTTTCACAGATTGGTAGCTAAATATTTCTCAGTGCCTGGGTGCTGCATTCTGTCCACCTAGGGGATGACTAAGACCCCTGCTCAGATCTATGGCTATAGGCGAGTACGTGAACACACAAATACAGCGCCTGATTCCCACCGTGACTTGGATGAAACGACCCAGGGGGGAGCAGAGTCAGTGATCCGAAGCTGACAGACCACAGTGAGGAGAGCTCTGGATCCTGGGAGATGAGAAGAATCCAGAGGGTGAAACAGGAATGCATTTGGGGCAAACTTGACCCTGTCTGCACATTTAGCTGTGGGCTAGTGTTAGCCTTTTCCCTTCCTTCGAGATCCGTGTCCGCCGTGAACGCATGACTGAGAAGACTTTGGTGAGCTGTGAATCAGGGCGAGGAGGCAAAGATGGGGCTTTTGTGGTCCAATGTATTTAGGGAAGAGGATCAAATAAGTGCGAAAAAGACCACCACAGGCCCCCAGATGGCATCACTTAGGTTAAGGCCCCAAGTCAGTAAAGAGAGACTTAATACCCAACCCAACTCAGTCTCAATCCCAACGAAACCTAGTCTTGACCAGTCTGTCAAGGATTTTCTGGTCAATACCAATGAGATAATCTGTCAGGTAAGCCCTATTTATCCTCCAAAGGGAGATGAGCTAATCCACCTGCTAAAACCCCTTTTCCCTAATTGAAAATGACCTCACCCGAAATAATACTTTCTTTTCCTCTTTAGCCTGCCTTTATNCACTTCCTAATAATTTGTGCTTTATTCTAAAATGCAGAATTTTCAGATGGAGGTTCTTCTTCAGCTTGATAAAATACCTTTGGCGGTATTTTTCAGATTGGTAGCTAAATATTTCTCAGTGCCTGGGTGCTGCATTCTGTCCACCTAGGGGATGACTAAGACCCCTGCTCAGATCTATGGCTATAGGCGAGTACGTGAACACACAAATACAGCGCCTGATTCCCACCGTGACTTGGATGAAACGACCCAGGGGGGAGCAGAGTCAGTGATCCGAAGCTGACAGACCACAGTGAGGAGAGCTCTGGATCCTGGGAGATGAGAAGAATCCAGAGGGTGAAACAGGAATGCATTTGGGGCAAACTTGACCCTGTCTGCACATTTAGCTGTGGGCTAGTGTTAGCCTTTTCCCTTCCTTCGAGATCCATGTCCGCCGTGAACGCATGACTGAGAAGACTTTGGTGAGCTGTGAATCAGGGCGAGGAGGCAAAGATGGGGCTTTTGTGGTCCAATGTATTTAGGGAAGAGGATCAAATAAGTGCGAAAAAGACCACCACAGGCCCCCAGATGGCATCACTTAGGTTAAGGCCCCAAGTCAGTAAAGAGAGACTTAATACCCAACCCAACTCAGTCTCAATCCCAACGAAACCTAGTCTTGACCAGTCTGTCAAGGATTTTCTGGTCAATACCAATGAGATAATCTGTCAAGGTAAGCCCTATTTATCCTCCAAAGGGAGATGAGCTAATCCACCTGCTAAAGCCCCTTTTCCCTAATTGAAAATGACCTCACCCGAAATAATACTTTCTTTTCCGCTTTAGCCTGCCTTTATTTTTTTTTAAAGATTGATTGATTGATTTTCAAGAGGTGGGGGAGGGACAGAAGCAGAGACTCTTCAAGCAGACTCCCCGCGGAGCGTGGAGACTGACACAGGCTCTCACCACCCTGACATCGTGACCTGAGTGGAAATCAAGAGTCTGATGCCTAACTGCCTGAGCCACACAGGTGCCCCTTCCCGCCTTTAAAAACCTTTCCCTATCTGTAGCCCTTTGGAGCTCCCCTCCACTTGCCAGATGGGATGCTGCCCTATTCATAAACCAATTAATAAAGCCAATTAGATCTTTAAAATGTACTTGGTTGAATTTTTATTATTTCACAAATAATTGTCTGTTTATTGTGTCAACGTCCAGAGACTCGAAAATGCTGAGTGCCTTGTGGATTTCTAGGAAGCGGCTCTATTTCCTGGACTTCATGGACAATAGTAAACATTTGATGGAGTCTCTTATTGGACCAACATGTCCTAGAAAGCAGTGTTTCTCAGGCTAGTTACAACAGGCTAACTCCACCAGGCTCCCTGGGAAAACCTGGAAGTGTCTGAGGAGTGGGAAATCCGGGACCAGCCGTGTGTGGCGGACACCCTGTGCGGCTTGAGTGTCCCCTGCCCTCCACGCAGTGGAAAAAGATTAAGGGAAGGAACAGATCCAAGGCAGAAGAAAGTCAATAGCGAGACGCTCAGCCATATGCAAGGGTCTGAGTCGGTCCTCGTTTTCATACGAATCCAGCGGCACACGCAGGAAGCAAAGTGTATTTACCATCATGCCTGAGGAAGTTACAGCACAAAGAGACACTCTTGATTTGACATGGCTCATAGTTTCTCACAAAATTCAGAATATTAGACTAGGAAGGAAGGAGCTCCTTGACTCCAACACCCCTGATTGACAAGTGGGGAAGCAGTCCACGAGGCAAGCAGGTTGTTCGAGGTGACCCAGAAGAGGAGTGTGAGCCTAGGACGCTCATCTTCCACGCTCCTGCCACAAAACCATGAGGCCTAGTATATAACTAAGAAATAGGAGTGTGAAAATCGAAGGCCGAATAACTAAATAAAAGTACTCTATTCTACGTATTGTACTCGACATTCCAATCACAAAATTTAACCTTTTTTCATCTTCCAGTCTGGACAGATAAAAAAATAAATTATTAGTTCATTCGTACACTCATTCATGTATTCATTGGCTCAACAAGTGTCTAGGATCATCTGCTGTTTACCACGACCTGTGTTAGAGGCCTGGAGTATAAAGGGGAAAATACGTGACCTCATCCCTGCGGATGGGGGAGACAGACATTATCAAAATAATTACAAAAACAAATGCCGGGTTGATCCTCACCAGAATCATAGACAGCTGAAGAGTAATAATGACCAGAAAAAGCAAAATTAATCTTAAGCCATAAATACAAAGAGTCATGAGGTCTCAAAACGGGAATTTTTTATGACCTCCCCGATCCCACTTGGTGGAATGGCAGAGGCAGAAATTAAACCGTCAACAGGGCCATCCTCTTGGCTTTGAAAAGGGGCCTGGGGCAGACTCAACCCCACGACGATGGCTCCAGACTCCTGTCCTGTTTGGTAAACCCGGGAGAATCTCTCTTCCTTTAGAAACACGGTTTTGTGGTGGAGCTTCCATCCCCACCGACGCCTCCGCTCTGCACTGAGTGACACTGGTCAAGCCCTATTGCCAAGTCTTATGCCCGGCCCATAGCAGGAGGTCAAGAGCTCTTAGTCCCTCCTTTCCATCTGCCTTCTGCTTCCTATAGTTAGGCTCCTTCCTACCTCTGTCGCTCAATGCCAGCTCCTGATTTATCTGGGTCTCTGTCATCGTCTGTGAAATGAAAAGAGCAGGATATGAGGCGATGGCTGGGGTTCCTTTTAATTCGAGCATTTTGGGGGTTCCAGCATCGGAGCGGCCGCACCGGGCAGAGAAGGACGAGCAGGCCTCCACGACTTCGATCCGCCGGGGGGCAGTTCCAGGACGCTCCCAGCATCAGACAGGACCTACTGCAGGGCAAGCAAAGGAAAAGGCCTCGGCTGCAGTGCGCATGCCTGCCAACAATTCCCGCGCAGTCGGAGGCGCTCCGCGGGAAAACCGCCCCTCCTCTGCAGCTCCGTTTGCAACAGAAAAGTTGCTCTTTGCAATACTGTCGGTAACTGGTGGCTGGGATCCAGGGGCTCCTTGCGTGAGCCACCACCAAACAGCCAACTTTCACTTTGCAAGCCAGAGTGACCCCTCCAGTGCGGATGCCGAGGAGAGGGAGGCGTGGGTGTCTGCTGGGACAAGTTTGGGCAGGGAGTCCACGAGGGTTTCAGATGGCTGCGTCTGGCCCGCCCTTCCTGCCACTTGCAAGCTCTTTGCGCCGCAAACACATAGCTTTTCTTTCTTTTCTTTTCTTTTCTTTTCTTTTTTTTTTACTTGACATNAGGGAGTCCACGAGGGTTTCAGATGGCTGCGTCTGGCCCGCCCTTCCTGCCACTTGCAAGCTCTTTGCGCCGCAAACACATAGCTTTTCTTTCTTTTCTTTTCTTTTCTTTTTACTTGACATAGAGAGAGATCAGATCACAAGTAGGCAGAGAGGCAGGCAGAGAGAGAGCAGGAAGCAGGCTCCCCGCTGAGCAGGGAGCCCGATGCGGGCCTCGACCCCAGGACCCTGGGATCATGACCTGAGCTGAAGGCAGAAGCTTTAACCCACTGAGCCACCCAGGCGCCCAAACACATAGCTTTTCTTGCTCTTGAAGCTCTCAGGAGCCCACCCATCGTTCCTAGTACCAGAGGAGAGGAAGGCGGGCAAGGGAAAAAAGACAAACAGGAAGGCAAGGCGATTTGGAGCGACACACAGAGTATCAGGTGGTCCCAGGAGTCCTGGGGGTTCTGCTCAGATCTGTCCCAAGCCAGCTGTGCGAGCCTAGCAGTCGCTTCCTCTTCTGGATTTAGCCTAAGCAGGTGTCAAGGGTCAAGGTCATTTGAAGAGATCTGGATGGTGTCAGAGAGGAGGTGGCGGGCAGGGCGACGCAGGCTGCGGCAGCAAAGAGGGAAACAGCATAGATTTGCAAAGAGTGTCCCTTGTAGACATAGAAGTGATCTCAGCGGTGAGCCTGATTATAATCATCACCAAAACCACTGAAGCTCTAATGAACTCGTTCAAGGTCACATTCCCCCTTCCCATGAGTCAGGAAGGCTCCCCCTCCGTGCCCCACTCTCCAGGACCCAGGACACCCCCCTCCAGTGTGAGTTAGCAGCTCTGGGGAGCCACGGAGTTGGGCGGAGAAGCACTGACTCTGGCCAGCTGGCTCTGAGGTGCCCAGGGCAGAGCCAGGAACCCCTGCCCACGGCTGCCCGGAAGAGGTGGGTCCTGAGCACGGACCCCCAGAATGGCACCCCAGTCACTGTACCATGGAGGGGCTGACTCCCAGCTCCTTCCTTAAGCCTAGAGAGCCACGGGCTAACGCCTTTGTAGGGGCCAAAGGCAGGACACCCGAAGATGCGCCACGAAAATTATTTTGCCTTAAAAAGCAATCAAAAGCCTGAAGATTCAGGAAAAGTTCTTCACCTCCTCCCCCACAGCTGCATCAACGAATCTAGACAGAGGACCTTCTCCAAGAGGAGAGCTATTACCATAAAGAGCTACCTTATGATACGAACGAAGGAGACAGGAAGGAACATGGGAAGGCCTGTTGGATCCAAGTCCTCTATGACCCATTTGTTCAGTGACTCAGCACACATTTATTTAACAAACATTTAGCTCTTTTCCATCTCGCGTGAATTGCATTCCTTCCCTTTGAGAAGTCCCAGACTCCTACCCAGTTCTTAGTTGAACATGACCTACACACCTCATGTCTGTATGTGATGTAGGAAAGACGATGTTGGGGTTTGAAGCCAATGGCCAAGACTTCTTGAGATGTCTTTGGTGCAAAACAGTGATTTTATTAAAGCACGGGGACAGGTCCCGTGGACAGAAAGAGTTGCACAGGGGTCACGAGGGGTGGCCCATTATTTACTTTCAGGTTGGGAAGGAGTTAGGGAGAGCGTTAAGTCTCTAAGGAATTTTGGAAGCAAGGTTTCCAGGACCTTGGGGGGCGAGCTGTTGTTGGGGGAAGGTCATTTATTACCGTCTAATCAAACCTGAGTCATGAGACCCTTCGGATGTATGTTGGTGGGCCATATGCTTGGGGGATGACTGCCAACACGTATCTTGGGGGGGTTGAGAGCAAGGAAGTTTCCAAAGGAATTTTCAGGGCGCCTGGGTGGCTCAGTGGGTTAAAGCCTCTGCTTTCGGCTCAGGGCCCTGGGATCAAGGCCCGCATCGGGCTCCCTGCTTGGCGGGGACCCTGCTTCCTCCTCTCTCTCTGCCTGCCTCTCTGCCTACTTGTGATCTGATCTCTCTCTCTGTCAAATAAATAAATAAAATCTTTAAAAAAAAAAAAAAAAAGGAGGGCGCCTGGGTGGCTCAGTGGGTTAAAGCCTCTGCTTTCAGCTCAGGTCATGATCTCAAGGTCCTGGGATCGAGGCCCGCCTCGGGCTCCCTGCTCAGCGGGGAGCCTGCTTCCCCCTCTCTCTGCCTGCCTCTCTGCCTCCTTGTGATCTCTCTCCCTCTGTGAAATGAGTAAATAAAATCTTTAAAAAAAATAAATAAAATAAATAAAAAATAAAAAAATAAAGGAATTTTCATACATTAGTTAAAGTAGACTTACAGGATCCTGGCGGTGGGGTGGGGGCGGGGGAGAGGGGGATCAGGCTAGGATTGCCTTTTGCCTTTAGCAAAGTATGAACACTGAGGCAGTTGAGTCCCTACAGCAATGTCACTCTGCCTGTTTCAAGGACCAGTCAATGCGCTGTAGGTAGTAAGGCAATTTAATAATTTTTCTTCTGCCTTTGCTTCCCACATCATATGGATTCCACATATGCACACAGTGAAATGCGATTTTTCTCTTGTTCTTCTGTCTTGTGTGAACTTGATTCTTAGTCCTGCTAAGAGGGCAGAGGAATTTCTTTCTCCCCGTCGGCTTCTTATCCACAGAAGAACCACTCCTTTCCTTTCTGACTTTGCTTTAAGTTCTCCTAAGAGGCACTGTTTACTAGCTACCCATCCGACTCTCCTGGTCCCCAGGGTGTGTGCTGGTGTCTGATCCTCAATCCCCTTGCCTTTGTCTTCAAAACTGACCTGGCTGTTTTCCCTACCTCTGATCTACGGAACTCTTTGTGTCTAACTCGGGAGTCCCTGGACAACCCGCTTCAGCAAAAGGACACCCTGCTGGTAGCCAACCCTCAAGAATCCACTCCAGGTCGTTACTTAAGGGCTCATCCTCTATATTCAGATTATGTTTACAAGACTGAGAATGGTGGGGGTGAGGAGGGGACGAGGTAATTGCGAAGGAGGAAAAATAATTTTTCCTCTACTCTTCTAGGTTCTTGGCTGAGATTCCCCCCCCCACGGCCATTAATAAAAGACCAACAGGAGAAAACAAAGAGAACCTTAATAACATGTGAAGTTCCTATACGCATGGGAAAGACCCAGAAAAACCAAGTAACTCTTGGAAACGGCCCAAACCAATCTCGAAATATCAGCTAAAGACAAAGAAAGTCCCAGGGTCAGAGCCCCATCTGGGAGGCTATCAGGAAAAGCCCCATAAACAAGGGAAATTGTTATGCAGATTTTACATCCTTGCCTTCCCCATTGATAAGAGTTTCTGGAATCTTAGTCACCCTTCTCTTCCGGGAACAGAAAGGGAGACACCTTTACAAATGGAAATTTCCCTTATAAATGTAAATGTCTCTTACAAAAGAGTAAATTAGACCCCGTTTTCAGAGCTTTTTCTACCAGTCTGCTGTTTCTTAAAAGGGACAATACTTTTTTTTTTTAAGGTTTTATTATTGTTAAGTAATCTCTGTAGCCAACCTGGGGCTTGAACCCAGGGCACCGAGATCGAGAGTTACGTGCTCTACTGACTGAGCCAGCCAGGCACTCCCAGAAATTGTCTTTGAATTGACTGTGAAGAGGTGTCGAATTTGCCACCACAAAGTATGTCTCTTTGGCATTAGTAGCATTTTAGGTATTAAAAGTATTGTCACTGGGGCGCTTCTGTCCTCCCCTGCCCTCCCTTCCTCTCCCCTTTCCTGTTTGCCCGAGAGAGAGCACAAGTCAGGGGAGCCTCAGAGGGAGAGGAGGAAGCAGGCCCCCCGCTGAGCAGGGAGCCAGACACGGGGCTCCATCCCAGGAGCCTGAGATCATGACCTGAGCCCAAGGCAGACACGTAACTGACTGAGCCACCCAGGTGCCCCATGGAAGGATTTTTAAATCATCCCCAGTGATTACAGAGATCACAAAGACACCCCAAGAAAGTCTATGATACTGGAAAAGGATTTGCAGGAAATCCATAATATAGGACGAGGAGAAAACTGGCAATTGCATTAGGCAGAAACAGAGAACAGTTGCATTAGTAACAGCATAATATTTAGTTTAGGTTTTTTCATTCTGCAATTTCTCCAAGACTACTTCAAAAATTATATGTAAATACAGTCATTTTAAATCTTATACTTAATTTAATATTTTTATATTTTATAATGTATTATATATGAGTATATAATTTTATAATGTTATATATAAATATGCATTATATATTTTATTAAATATATTAAATATATTTATATTTTATAAAGCAGCCCATCAAGGATCAGTTTTTTTTAGTATTTTATTTCTTTGACACAGAGAGAGAGAGAGATCACAAATAAGCTGAGAGGCAGGCAGAGAGAGAGGAGGAAGCAGGTTCCCTGACAAGCAGAGAGCCCGATGTGGGCCTCGATCCCAGGACCCTGAGATCATGACCTGAGCCGAAGGCAGAGGCTTTAACCCACTGAGCCACCCAGGCGCCCAATATATTTATATTTTATATAAGTAAATTAAATAAAATTTTAAAAATTTAAATAATAAAAATTATTATATTAATAGCTCATTTTTATAGATTTGGGAGCCTGGCATTTTGCCTTATCGTATCTCTACGTTTTCCATCCTTGGGGGGAGCACAGCAGTGAGCGGTCTTGTGAGTGCTCATTCAACGGTGGCAGCTCTCGGGAGACAGTGGAGCACAGCATCAGAAGCACCTGAGATGTTTGTTTGAAATATGCATTCTCACTCTGGAAAACAGTATGGAGGGCGCCTGGGTGGCTCAGTGGGTTAAAGCCTCTGCCTTCAGCTCAGGTCATGATCCCAGGGTCTTGGCATCGAGGCCCACATTGGGCTCTCTGCTCAGCAGGGAGCCTGCTTCCTCCTCTCTCTCTGCCTGACTGTCTGCCTACTTGTAATCTCTCTCTCTCTGTCAAATAAATAAATAAAATCTTAAAAAAAAAAAAAAAAGAAAAGAAAACACTATGAAGCTTCCTCAGAAAGGTCAAAATAGAGCTACCCTACGACCCAGCAATCGCACTACTGGGTATTTACCCCAAAGATAAAATGTAGTGATCCGAAGGGGCAAGTGCACCTGAATGTTTATAGCAGCAATGTCCACAGTAGCCAAACTATGGGAAGAGCCTAGATGTCCATCAACAGATGAAGGATAGAGAAGATGTGGTTCAAATATACAATGGAATACTATGCAGCCATCAAAACCCACAAAATCTTGCCATTTGCAAGGACGTGGATCGAACTGGAGGCATTATGCTAAGCAAAATAAGTTAGAGAAAGACAATTATCATATGATCTCACTGATATGAGGAATCTGAGAAACAAGACAGAGGATCATAGGGGAAGGGAGGGGAAAATGAAACAAGATGAAACCAGAGAGGGAGGCAAACCATAAGAGACTCTTAACCTCAGGAAACAAACTAAGGGTTGCTGGGGCTGGGGGGGAGGGATGGGGGGGCTGGGTGATGGACACTGGGGAGGGCATGTGCTATGGTGAGTGCCATGAATTCTCTAAGACTGATGAATCACAGACCTGTACCCCTGAAACAAATAATACATTATATGTTAATAAAAATTAAAAATGAAGAAATTAATTTTAAAAATATATATGCATTCCCAGGTCCCCCTAAAAGTGTTCCCACCTGGGACAGAGACCTGGAAATCAGAATCACCTGGAGCAAGACCCAAGAATCAGGTTTAGGGTAAGAATCTGTGGCCAACTCTATTTTCCAAAGCAACTGCAACAAAATATCCACCATCCCGCATCCTCTCCTGCAATGTAATCGCGCCTCTGTACCATCAAGAGGTGAGGTCTGTGTCCCGGCTGCTCTCCTTCAATCTGGATGGCCTAATGGCCGCTTTCACCAATAGAATATGGCACAAGTAGCACTGTGACTTTGAGGCTAGGTCAAAAAAGGGATGCAGTTTCCAGCTTGTCCTCTGGAGCACTCCCATTTGGAGTCCTGAGCCAACGTTGAAGACCAACTGTGCGGAGCCCGCCATGCTGGTTGGAAGCCCCACCATGCGAAGAAACCCACACGGCTGTTTCCACTCCTTAAGGCCACCCAGCTCAGATGGCGGAGTAAAGAGTAACCTGGACAATTCTTCCCCCACAAGATACACCTCCCAAGTCCAACACTTTCCAGAGGACAGATGATGAATACTTCAGCGGTAACTGACATTAGAGTCAGCTTTAAGGTCAGGATTAATCACTGTTGATTTACTCATTCATTCAACAAAATAGTTCTTGATTGCCCACCATTGCCGGAGAGGAGAGGTCAAGAAAAATCTCCCCAGTATCATGGAACGTGCATTCTAAGGGTGGCGAGGCCGGGTGTGGCTGGGGGAGCAGGGAGCAGGGAGAGATAAATAAAAGTTACATAAATACAGTAGCAAGATGGGAGATGTTAAAAGTCGTGAAGACAGTAAAGCAAGGTGATGTGACAGGACGCTCTATTTTAGACTGCGTGGGCATCGAAGGTCTCGGACAGAGGTTGATTTAGCGGAGACCTGTATTAGTTTGCTGGGGCTGAGGCAGTAAAGCGCCCCCAATGGAAAGCTTCACGACAACAGAAATTTACTGTCTCACAGTTCCAGAGTCAGAGGTCTGAGATGAAGAAGGGCAGTGAGACAGAATCCATGCCTTTCTCCTTGCTTCTGGTGATTTGCTGCCAGTGTAACAAGACCTGGATGAGGAGATGCTCTGGTACCATGATCCAAACTGAGCATCCCAGGCAGACAGGAATGCAGAAGCAGGAGCAGAAAAAAGCTTGGTATTCATCCATGGCTGGAGTGCAGAGAGGAGGCGGGAGCTAAGTGCTAGCTAGCATCACCACCATCAGGAACATTCCTTTGCACATCTGCAGCAGCTTTGCCCTCACCAGAAGTCCCAACCACCCAGCCACTGCGTGCCATCCTCAGGAATCCTGGCCACTCCAGTTGGGACATGTGGCTCATAACCGGACTGTCCTGGCCCCACCAGCACAGTTTGGTGGGCATTGATCTCTCTCTCTCATGCTCTCTCAACTTTGTGGATGGATCTTCCTGCCTTTAGACTTTCTCTCTCTCCCCTCCCATCCATCCTTTGCAATAGCAACATAATCACGTTCCAAAACAGAAATGTGATCCAATCTCACCCATTCCTACAAACAAACAACAACAAAAAACCCCACCTCTGTGGTCTCTCCATTATTTGCAAGATAAACAACAAAATCTCCAGTTCGGTGCACAAGGTTGTGCGAATCCAGCTCTGCTCCAGCCTTTCTGAAAGCTAGACTCAGCCCTTATTCCTCAGACACTCTGTGCGTGTTCAGGATTCTGTGTGTTCATGCTTTCCCCCCCAGTCTCTGGCTTTTTTTCTTAATGAACCCCTTATGTTTCAGGACCCAGTTCTGCACCCACCTCCACTAAAGAAATAGCTAACCTTATTCACTCTTTCCTGAAAAACCTCCCTGCTGTCTGATGTCTGAGGTAGGATCAATTGCTCCTTTTCCTTTATCCCTGCAGCACCTTGCTTGGCATTTCTCATCCTGGCTTACATGTATTTTCTTGCATATTGCCTCCCCTGCTGAGCCATGAGTTCTGTGAGGTCCTAGCAGTGCCTGGTATCTTAGGTGGTCAGTAAATTCTTAGCCAGATGGAAGTTAACTGAATGCTAGGAACAGATGAGACGCAAGCACCACCCTCCTGGTGACCAACATCCGGGGACCAGGATCAGTGCTGAAATTAACGTCCCTGTCAATGTGTGCATCACCATCAATCTGGTCTAGGCGTGAATTCAAGTCCCGACACGGTCACAGACCTTAGGAATTGTCTTGGCACCCTCTTCGCCTCTCTGAGCCTCAGTTTCTTTATCTGTAAAACCAGGCATTGGGACCAGATCAAATATGAGCCCCAACTTTCACGCTAGAGTCAGAGTTCGCATAGTGATTGCATGGCCATTAGCCAACATCTCTTTGCTTGGTTTTCGGGGATGCAGGTATAGGGTGCTCACTGCTGCTCTCGTTTGTTGGTTCTTATAGTATTGCTATATTTACTGATTTATTTATTTACTGATGTGTTTATTTATTCATTTGGGGCAATAGCTCTTTTGACACTGACATTGTCCTTTGCATTTTCAAGGCTTGCGTGTTAGAGGTGTGTAGTTTTGTAGTGAAGGAGGTAGGTTTGCACAATTTTGTTTGTGTGTGTGTGTGTGTGTCTGTGTGTGTTTACTTGTAAGCTCAGGGGCCGTGGTACATTAAGGCAGCTTTTCTGAAAATTGACCACACAGGAAGCTGGGCGGAACTTCTCCCAGACCCCCTCCCATTAATCCCCCCTAATTCTCATTAGGCATGTTCCTACTGCAGACTCTCACAAGTAGGGAGACATTCTTTGCTGGAGTCTTGAGAGTTGGTAGAGAAACCACACTGATAAAATAATCACTCGCTTTCTCAGAGTTGTTCAATTGGAACCCTTTAAAGGTTGGACTTTTGTTATGATTTCTATTTATGTTTTGACATCAAGTCATATGCTAATGGATGCTCTCATCTTTTCACGCGTAAAGAGAGGCAGGAAAAAAAATTCTGAATGAAACCATCTTGGTGTATGGATGGCCACAGTCAAGAAAGCGGTGTGGCTTTTGTCCCCCACGGTCCCCCCAGCCCTGGCTTGGCAGAGATGGGCCTGAGGGGCGGGTCCCCGATGGGGAGCTGGGTGGTTCGGAGACCCACAGGTAAGAGAGACAGGCTCTCTGCTGGACCGCAGTGCATGGGCAGGGAAGTGTGGCAAGAAGGGACCAGCAGGAAAATGGTCAGAGGTTTGAAATGCAGTGCCCGTGGGGAGGGGCACTCCACCTTCTCAGGGTGGCGGGGGCTTATTCCTTCAAAAAAACAGCCAAGTGAGAGGTGGGGACAGAGAAGACCTCTCGAAGGACATACCCGGGAAGGATCGCCAGTCCCTGCAGGAAGGAACTGGGAGCCACACTGGAATGGGGCAGGGTGGGCGCCATGATTCCTGGCATCATCTGACCGTGTCCCTAGGAGTGATAGGAGCAGACTGACCAATGCCCTGTTCTCTGGAGGTTTATAAAGCAGGAAGCTTGCAGGTGAAGCCTTCAGCCAGTGGGCAGTGGGGAGCCTAACAGAGGACGGAAGGGTGGCACCCCGTACCTCCCAGGCCCTCCAAGAGCCAGAAAAGGCACTTAGACAACCTAGAGCATCACTGGAGGACCACCTTGGTTAGAAGAGTGGGCAGATGGGGAGGCCGTGCCCAGGGCTTGGCCGAGCAAGCGTGACCATACCTGGCAGGACCAAGGCTGAGGGCATGAGCCCCGAGCAGGTCCAAAGGGGGACAAGGAGGATGTCAGTGATACGTGGGGATACCACAAAGTTGCATGTTATCCCAGGAACACCAGGCACCCCTCCACACAGGTGCTGGATTTCTGGAGACCCACAGAGACAGGATGGAATGAAGCGGACCGTGAGGCCAGGACGCTTCACCAAGCTGACAGTCAGGGAAGGTCATCTCCAGGGTCTCATTGCTCTGTGGCCTCCTGGAGGAATGACATGTGAAAGTGTGGGGAAAAGAGAACCTGGACAGAGACCGTGGCCTCCGACTGCGCTGCCTCAAGGCCCCAAGGCTGACTGAGAGGAAAGAACTTATAATGGGACATTGGCTTAAAGCCTTAAACCAGGTTGGACTCTTAATAACCAAAAGCATGGGCGCCTGGGTGGCTCAGTGGGANAGGAAAGAACTTATAATGGGACATTGGCTTAAAGCCTTAAACCAGGTTGGACTCTTAATAACTAAAAGCATGGGCGCCTGGGTGGCTCAGTGGGATAAAGCCTCTGCCTTCGTCTCAGGTCATGATCTCAGGGTCCTGGGATGGAGGCCCACATCGGGCTCCCTGCTCGGCAGGGAGCCTGCTCCCTCCTCTCTCTCTGCCTGCCTCTCTGCCTACTTGTGATCTCTCTCTCTGTGTCAAATAAATAAAAATTAAAAAAATCTTAGNGCCTGCCTCTCTGCCTACTTGTGATCTCTCTCTCTGTGTCAAATAAATAAAAATAAAAAAAATCTTAGAAAAAAAAATAATAACCCAAAAGCAACCAGAAAGTTACACAGTTGGCCCTTGTTGGGGCTGAAGGGAAGGGAAGCCAAGTCAACCGAGTGTCCATGGAAAACACGAACCTAACTGGTGTTCAGAGCTCCCCACGTCTGACTGGTAAGCAAGCTGGTTTTCAGATCACGAGGATAAATGTGATCATTATTAAAGACGCACACAGCGCTCACACACGTAGCAGAATCAGGCTTCCTAAAAATTCTCCTTAGTCCGACTTTTCTTTTCCCCCCGTTTCATACGTGGGACAGCTTTTCAAAAACACGTCCCCTGCTTTCTCCCTGCAATCCCTTCCCTGCCTCAGGGACTCCTTTGAATATCAATGCTCTCAACCTTGCTCTTGTCCTGACCCACAGCAGCCCTGGACAGTAAGCAAAATCCTCCTGCTCTGGCTGAATTTCCAGGAACAGCCTTGTGGGAAATTCAGAGAATGTCCCTGTCTTAGTCGGGGAGGGGCAGCTAGAAGAAAAATACCGGACACTGGGGGGCTTACAAAGCAAACTTTTTTTTCTTCACAGTTCTGAAGGCTGGAAAGTCCAAAAGCAAGGTGGTGGCAAATTTGGGATCGGGTGAGAGCCTGCGTCTTGGTTCTTAGAGGCTTAGCTTGTCACTATGCCTCCTATAGGGGAAAATCAGGGGTCTCTTTTATTATTTTTTTTAAGATTTTATTTATTTATTTGACAGAGAGAGAGAGAGAGGTAGAGAGAGAGAGAGAGAGAGGGAGAGTGTACTAGTAGGGAGAGCAGCAAAGGGAATCTGATGCAGGACTCGATCCCAGGACCCTGGGATCATGACCTGAGCTGAAGGCAGATGCTTAACTGAATGAGGCCCCCTGGCTCCCCTCAAAGTTTTTTCCTTTCTTTCTTTCCTTTTTAAAAAATTATTATTTGCCCCAGGGGTACAGGTCTGTGAATCATCAGGCTTACACCTTTCACAGCATTCACCAAAGCACAAACCCTCCCCAATGTCCATAACCCATCCACCCTATCCCTGCCCTCCCACCCCCCAGTAACCCTCAGTTTGTTTTGTGAGATTAGGAGTCTCTTATGGTTTGTCTCCTTCCCCATCCCATCTTGTTTCATTATTTTTCCTTCTCTACCTCCCACGACCCCCACCCTGACCCTCAAGTTCCTCATATCAGAGAGGTCACATGATAATTGTCTTTCTCTGATTGACTTATTTCTCTTAGCATAATACCCTCTAGTTCCATCCACGTCGTTGCAAAAGGCAAGATTTTGGGTTTTTTGATGGCTGCATAGTATTCCATTGTGTATATGTACCACATCTTCTTTATCCATTCATCTGTTGATGGACATCTAGGTTCTTTCCATACTGAATTTTTTTTTTTAGTGCCTTACAACCATTGTTTGCAAGTACCTTTTTTTTTTAATTAAGAGCTATTTTCATCTGTGAAGATAATTGATGTGCATTTTGTCTGCAATTGTGTATGTATCTTTCTCCTTCTTTCTTTTTAAAGATTTTATTTATTTGAGAGAGAGAGTGCAGAGCAAGAGAGAGAGCATGAGCAGGGCGCGAGGGGCAGAGGGAGAAGCAGACTCCCTGCTAACAGGGAGCCCAGTGCTGGGTTTGAACCCAGAACCCTGCAATCATGACCTGAGACAGAGGCAGACACTTAACCCACTGAGCCGCTCAGGTACCCCTCACTTCGTATTTCTTAAAACATGTGCTCTACAAAAAGTCCAATGACTTTGAGACTATCACACTGTGAGGAACCAAAGCTGGCCATGTGGAGAGGCTATCTGGAGAGACAGGGTCTGACCAGACCCCAGATACCTGAGCCACTTGGATAGCTTGCACCCAGGCAACAGACATATGAATGAGGAAACCTTTGGATGACTCTACCAGCCCCTTCCCCCATCTGCCTGTACTGACAGGAGAGACAGAACCATCAAGCTGAGCCAAATCAACTCGCAGAAAGATGAGAAGTGATAATATAGATTTTTTTATTTTTTAAGTAAACTCTGCCCCCGACATGGGGCTCAAACTCACAACCCCAAAATCAAGAGTCACATGCTCTACCAACTGAGTCAGCCAGGTGGCCCAATGCGTAATTGTTGTTAACCCTTAAGTTTTGCAGTGGTTTGTTACAAAGCAGTAACAATACCTCACCCATTTCTTGTGGCAACAGATCAACTCCCTTCTCCAAAAAGCAGTTCTCAAGCTTTGGTCTGAGAATAAAAGCTGTAGCTGCCAGGAAGTCTTTTTAGGAGAAAAGGACCACTGATATAGTCTTAAAATGGAGCTCTTCAGTTAAACCCTCGACAGTGACCTCTAGATCCTTCTTTCATCTGGGGACTCTCACTTGGATCTTCAGGCTCCTCTGAGGGAGCTTAGCTCTGGTGCCTTGACTTGTGGTTTCTTCTACTTTTTCTCTGTCAGTCAAATAAAACTACACTATATCTTCTCAAAATTTAAAAGTTACTAAAGATCTCTCTCTTTTCCCCTGCTCTGTTCCAACGTATATTTGTAATTTCAATGTAAATTTGGGAGAATATGGAGGTTACAGCATATGGTCAGGCTGCCATCTTGAATCAGAAACTATTAAATCCCTAAAGAGAACTCACTGGTAAGAGGGCTCACCTTGTATTTCGAATAGTTTTAGGAGTACTGGGTAAGTGAAGAATGTACCATCGTCTAACATCCTGTAAAATAAATATCTGGGGGAAATGCACTTAAATGAATATTCCAAAGGGACAGTGGTACATTTGCCCATGTGATGGAAGGCTGACCTCACCCTTCACACCTACTGGAGCAGCATAGGAAGCAACAGCAGAAAGAGGAAAGGGGGGGAATGACAGGATTTTATGGCCAGTGTGAAAACTATAGAGGAAATCCTCAATATTTCTATGAGTTTGAAGAGTTGGTATTTACTTTTAATTTTTTACTTTATTTCTTAAAAGTTTATTTAGTTATTTGAGAGAGAGAGAGCGAGAGAGAGAGAACGGGGTGGGGGCAGAGGGAAAGGAAGAATCTCAAGCAGATGCCCTGCTGAGCTCGGAGCCTGCCACAGAGCTCTACCTCACCACCCTGAGATCGTGACCTGAGCTGAAATCAAGAGTCAGATGCTTAACCAACTGAACAATGTAGATGCTATTTTATTTATTTAATTTTAAAGGTTCTATGTTTAAGTTATTTCTACAACCCAGGGTGGGGCTTGAACTCACAATCCCGAGCTCAAGAGTCACGCTCCATCAACTGAGCCAGCCAAAAGAAGAGTTCGTATTTTATGTTACAGGTGCTTTTTGTGGGGGGAGAGAGAGCATCAGAAAAGTAACTGACTTTTGCTTGACTGGGTAGAAGAGATGAGACAAATGTTTCAAAGTAGAAAGATATTAGGCAAGTGTTGTCTCTGGGTTGTATGCTGGGGTTCAAAGGCAGTGGAGAGGAGAGAAAGGGTGTATTAGGGAAGAGCCTGAGATGACTTCTCTACGCAAAGTGGGAAGAATTTCATGACCTCTGGATGCTTGTCCTGCTTGTCAGGACTTTCTTCAGAGATGCAAATGCAGGGGCCAAGGGCAGGTGGCCCCCAAATGTTCCACGTTGGTATACTGATGATTTTTATTTTATTTTTCTTATTTTTTAAGACTTTATTTTTAAGGAATCTCTATACCTGACATGGGGCTCGAACTCACAACCCCAAGGTCAAGAGTCCCATGTTCTGTGGACTGTGCCAGCCAGGCACCCAGGCATATTGATTATTTTAAAGGAAAGTTACCTAAGGGCCAGCCTGTGTAGGAAGGAATCTCAGGCCCTCCTCCATCCCCCTGAAAGCAGGAAATAAATCTCGCACAGGAAAGGTGCCCCCTCTGTACCAGGAGGTAAAGAGACCTTGTCATCCCCAGAGGTGGGACATTCAGAGCCAAACAGGCTGTAAAAACACATCTTTGTTACTTTTTACTCATTTACTTTCCCAGCGCAAATTGTGTTTAGAATTCCTCAGTAACTGAAGCTCCCAAATTTGAGTTTCTCTATCCTGTCAGTTCCTCACGGATTTATTGTCTCTGTCTAAAGAGTATAAAAAGTGCCCACTTGGTCATTTATTTAGGTCTCAGGTTCAATATTGGGCTTCTGTGTGTACGCACATAATAAAACTTTTTTTTTCTCCTGTAAATCCATCTCCTGTAAATTTATATTTTGTGTGTGTTATTTTTTTTAAGTTCTGTGCACAATGTGGGACTTGAACTCATGACCCTGAGATTAAGAGTCCAGTCGCAGGCTGTACAAACTGAGCCATCCAGGTGCCTCCCACTCCCTCCCCCAACTCATGTAAATTGGTTCTTAGTCCATCTGGAAGACCTTGAAAGGTAGAGGAAGAATTTTTCCTTCCCTACATAAAGAGCTCTTATTTGAGATTTTAGGGGCTTATTCGGCTTCTATTTCTGTTTTTAAGCCATGAATCCTGAGGTCTCTAAAGTCTATGGGCTAACTTGAGGGAAGGGGATTGGGACCTGGGGGAAAAATTTCCAAGAATGAAAATTCGAGAATTGGACAGTTCTGACAGGCTACCCTGAAATGTACAGGTTTTTTGGAAAGGTTACAAATTCCGTCCCTCAAGAGCTGATATAATTTGGTTCATTTGGTTGGTTCATTTCTCTCTAAGCACAACAGGTCACATAGGTGATGAAGCAGAGAGGGAAGGCCACAGACACTGGGCCCTAGCTTGTTCTCTCATCCAGAGTATCCAGCTGTGGCCCAAACCCTGCATATTCCATGAAGCAAAACTAACACCTTGCATTTCACCATACCTAATCTCCTTAGAAGACCATGGGTCACTGTTACCATTATCATCATCATCATCATCATCATCATCATCACCACCACCACGATCATCATCACGACCATCATCATCATTACCACCATCACCATCATCATCACCATCATCATCATCATCATCATCATCACCACCATCACCATCATCATCATGACCATCACCATCACCATCGGTATGGTTTTTATTACTATTATTGGTACAAGCCTCTTGGAAGTTTGCCCCCTTAGCAATTCATCAGTGCATTTCTTTCAGAGTCCAGAGTGCTAACCATTACACCATGGAACTTCAGCATTTCGTTCAACTCACATGCATGCCTCTTTCTAAGGGCCTTCTGATGGAAACAACGTATCAATCCACATTGTTTTATTTTCAGTAACGTTTTTGTGGCACGACTGGGCTGATGTCCCATACAAATGTGCCCTTGGCCCATCTCTTACTCTGGCTGTGTTCTAGCCTGACTTTCAGAAGAGAAGAATCGTAAGAGATGAGTCAGAGAGGGCTTCAGAAGGATCAGACATAGTTCCACCTAAAACACAATGGAGCTCAGGAGATACCATTGCTAAAAATTTTTAAGATTCCTTCTGTCTGGGCAGGCTCACCATGATTTCCCCCAAAAAACCTCTGTTTCCTGTAGCATTTATTTTCAAATTCTAATGGGTTTAAGAATAACCCTGTAAATCAACTGAAAAGTCAGATCACCAGGAATTCTGATTCAATGGCTTCAGAGCGAGGCCTGGAAATATCGGTTCTAATAAGGACGTGACCGTGGTAAATTCTGATGCAGGTGGAGTATTGACTTCAAACCAAAAATTAAAACAAACAAACAAACAAACCCCACAAAAAACAACAGAAAACCAGACATGCATTATACAAAATAAGCCTTACTTGACCTGGAAAGCTGGAGGTATTTATTTAAGATAAAGGTGGGATAAAAAAGAGCATTGTGGACCTGTATCTTATTCCAAATAGGAATTTGGAATTTCGGAATTTGGGAAAATCCCCAAAGTAAGGAGGGAACGGTACTGCCAAAGATGAAGGCAAAATAACCAATCACTGGTGGTCACATATGCCAAAATGAGTGATTTGGGGACTGCTGGTTACTCTTTAAAATATTCCTTAGCGGGGGGGGGGAATAAACAAACAAACAAATATAAATATAAATGTATTATAAACTATATATTTATATATATATATATATATTCCTGAGAGAAAGGGCTCCTGTAGGAGGCACCTGAGAGCCATGAACAGGGTAAGAGCATTTCAGGAAGAAGACTCGTGGATTCATCAGTTCAGCCTGGAGAATGAATGAGCCACCAAATGGATTGCATCCTTAGGAGCAACATCACAGAAAACGAAAATGGGAAAGGTTCAGGCTGAAATTTGTTGTATCAGACAGGTTTTATCTCAAATTCCAAGTCTGATCCATTGGTGACGGCTCCCTGGAGCCCTTGATCAAGAGAGATTGTGAAGTCATTTCTAAGCTTAGCAGAAAAAAGAGCACGGATTCATTAGTTATGTCTGCCACCAGCAAGGAGAAGGAGAATCGGATGCATCCTGGCCATTTCTGCCTCGGCAGCGACTGTAAAGTTATCCAAATCCCACTGTAGTGGAAGGACTCCGTCATTCCTCCTAAGTACCGTGGCTTTCTTGCTATCTCCAATCAGCATAAGGGTTGCCATGTGAGCAATAGTAGAAATACATTAGGAGATCCTGTTTATCCTTGCTCTTCTAGAACATCTCCAACACTTACCTGGGGGACGTCCAGACCTGTTGTCCTTGCCTGTTACTAGCATAGATTCCCTTATCCGGGTCTCCCATACTCCTTGCTTTGCCTACAAGGCCTTAATTGGCAAGCACTGCCCCTCCTACCCCACTGAACCCAAAATTTCCAACACACAAAAAGGAGCAGTACTTCATCAAATGGCTGGTGTGCCTGCCTTCAAAGAGCAAACTCTTTTTAAGTACCTACTTAGAAAAGAAAAAAGTCCATGTGCTTCTATGTAATTGAGAAGCTAATTGCCAATCGACCAGATCTATTCATTCAAGTAAGTGCCTGTCAACACTTTGTTTAGCTAATTTGAGTTACTGCATGGATGCCAAAGAAATAAGACTGCAGAAAAATATTTCCAAGGAAATTTAGATTGACAGTCTTCTAGAATTCAGATTTGTTTTCTCTAGTCCAGATTCACCTTCCTTGACTATAGTGAATATGTTTCGGTTGTTTTGCCTGTCCCCCATTCCCTGCCAGAGGCTTCCTGCTTCCTAATGGCTCTAAAGTTTGGTTGGGGATGCGGGCTGTTCTAGAGAAGCTGATTCCAACCACGTTCTAGAGATAGAGCACATGACCGGTTAGGGCGCTTAGCCTACTTGGCCACAGTGATTGGCTCAGTGCGGACATGTGATCTTAGCCAATCCAATTGGAATGATACTTAGGACTTTGGCTGGGAATGAAGATGGCGTCTCTTCCTCGCTGGAGCTTTGTAGCTCTTGACATTTCCAAAACCCATCTTAGAATAAAAACAGTCCGCCTTAGGAGAAAACGACTTTGAAGAAAATATTGTCAAAAGCGGGGGGTGGGGTGGAGGGGGGGGAACCCACCAAAAAAACCCTTGAGTTACTCTCCGCTGGATTTTTCAGGCAAATGAATCAGGATATTTTCTATATTGTAAACCCACTTTTAATTAGATTCCTTCTCTGTCCCTGGTAACGCTAGCTGATATACAGCCAGTTGATCTGAATCGGGTCAATCCATTTCACCGGTATTATCTTTGTTTCCTATGACTCAACTTCTCCTTTTCTCATTTTTCTTTTATGAATGAGATTTGGGAAGCTGGGTGATTAACAGCTGATAATGATTGGGATGAAAATCTCAGTCATGTTCCAGGGGATGCTTTGGAAAAGAATATGCATCTTCTGAGTCAATACCATTTACATGATGCTAACAGGAAGGGAAGGAGAAATAGGCTGGTTTTGTTGTAGATTAAAATGCCTGTGTACTATGGGGAGGAATTAATTATGCAAAATAGTGAAATATGTACAGACAAATGCTAATTTGTCAACCTGTAAACCGAGCTTCCTAAATCTTCGTTTGCAATAATTGAGTCATTTTTGAATATACTAGGCAAACGAGCTAAACCCTGGTGTGATGCATGGATTTAATCCTGAAGTCCGAACACATAGTATTTGGCAGAGGATGTGAACCCGCTGACCTCCGGGGCCAGGCTTTATTTCATTGTCTATGAATGCATCTGTGAACATTGTAGCTTCTTGTTTCTATGGCTGTTACCCCAGCCTAGGGCTCAAAGAATAAAAGAAGGTAATGAAACAGAAACACAGATATGCAGAGAAGAGTCTACTCAGCCAGCTTTGCAGGCAATACTGGAAGAAGGTGTGGTGACCTTGGATCTAATGCATCCTTAAGAACTTCTTTTGCCCATCAGAGCAGAAAACAGCAGGCTCTCTGAAGACAATTCAGGAAGGAGGAACCACAGACAAGTTTCTCCTGGACAAGTAGCTTCAAAGTGTTGCACCAAGAGAAGACAGTTAAGAGAAGAACAGTAAGCTGCTGGCTTGGGTTGCCCTTGCTCACCTTAGCAGTGCAGTTAGCCTTGACTTCGGGCTATGGTCCAGACTCCGACGCCGGGCGGACTGAGGCATCCTGCAACCTGGCACAGAAGAGCTACAGAGCTACACAGCCACCGCTGGAGTTGGGCTAGCCTTGCAGGAAGGACAAAAAAGCCCTGGAGTTTTAAAGGTGCTCTAGTTGGGGCTGCCCTGGTTGCTTAGCTACTCCTTGGTAAAGGAGAAATGAACAGGAAATGTCTCATAAGCCTCGTTGGAGGAGGTGGACCCTGGCAATCTGAGGCTCCCCACCCCATCCGCTGTCCTTGGAGTGTACCTTCCACCCACCCAGGAGTCCCTGGAAGGACACACCCTTGAGAGACTTAACAGGTCATGGAGACCATCTGGACTGTGTAAGTGATCAACCCCTGTTCAGCCCTCTGTTGAAACGCTCAAGGTTGCCTCCCCACCCCCGCAGGTTGGTGCAGAAATCTACAAGTCTACTAGGGTTGCAGCCGCCTGCCTGCCAGTCTGAAGGGGTCTGCTGTTTCTTTGGTCTCTGTTCGCCCTCTGGGGCTAGTGCGGTTTCGGTTTTCATCCCAGGGAACTCCTGAAAGTGCAAACCAACACATGCACTTAATGAAATTATCCCAGGTAGGATTAATTTCAGCATTAAGACAGCAGGAGATTAAAAAGCAACAATAAGGCAGGGCGCTTAGCTCATTTTTTGTTTCCTAGCCAACGCCGTTCTGGGGCAGGTCTGGTAAGGGCAGCCTGCGTCACCGGACACTAGGTGTCCTAATTGCATTGCTTTAGGGGAAAAGACCTTTCTGCTCTTCCAAATGCTGTTCTCCCTGAGGCCACCGTCAGCAACTATCCCCAGGTTATCCGGGAGGTAGCTGTAGATCCGTATACAAACCGCTTCCTTATACTTTTTTATGGTTCAGTGGTATTCCATTATATGAATGTACCATTATTATTTTTTAACTACTCCTCAGGAGAAGGGCAGGTAAATTCCATTATTTTGCTCTTCAAACAAGTGCTGCTATGAATAGGCTCGTCTGTGTATTGTTTTGCACGGAGGCACGTATTTAAGTAGAATAAATTCCTAGAACTGGAATTGCTGAGTCAAAGGGAATGCACGTCCGTAATTTGGAGAGACTTCTTTAAAAAAAAAAAGGTATGACAGTGTGGTTTTAATTTTCATTTCTATTGTAATTGAGGTTCCCATCTTTTCAGGTATTGGAGGGACATCTTACCCTTCCCCTATGAACAGCCTGGTTGCATCTTCTGCTCATTTTCCTGCTGAGTTCTCGGTCTTTTTCTTATTCAATTTGACAAGTTCTTAGGAATTGGTGATCGAATTACAGATGTTTTCCCACGTTGTCATTTGTCTTTAACTTTGCTGGGTAAGTATTTCCCCCATGCAGACCTTTTAGTGTTACCGTTGTTATTAAGTTGAATTTATTAATATTTCTTTTGTGAAATTCGGGCATAAAGTTCTACCTTACAGCAGCGCAATGCCACACCCCCTTCATTCCTGTTCTCCGCAGTGGTAACCTCCTGCAAAATTGTGGGACGGTATTACAAACAGGAAATGGACATTGCTGTCATCTATCCGACTTACTCCGATTTTATGTGTTTTATTTATTCCGATTTTATGCGTATTTACTTACTCCGATTTTATGTGCTCAGTGTGTGAGTGTATGCGTGCGCCTGTGTGTGCGTGCGTGTGTATTTAGTTCTTGCGTTTTGAGGACATGCGTGAGTTTATGTATCCATCACCACGGACACAGAATATTGCCCTTTGCCACAAAGATCTCTCATACGGTCTTCTATAATCACCCCCCACCTCTCTCCTACCTTCACAGTCACAAAGCCCTCCCAGCCATTGTTCTGTTCTCCATCTCTATGATGGTATTTCAAGAATGTTGTAGCAGGGGAATAATGCAAGGTGTAAACTTTTGGGGGCTGGCTTATTTATTTATTTTTTTTACTCAGTGTAATTCCCTTGAGATACATCCCTATTTCTTGCACATCAGTAATAAGCTCCTTTTTTCCCTCTTAAGATTTTATTTAGTTTCGAGGAAGAGACAGCGTGAGTGGGAGGGGCAGAGGGGAGAAGAGCAGATTCCTTGCTGAGCGTGGAGCCCAATGCGGGGCTCGATCCCAGGACCCCGAGATCATGACCTGAGCTGAAACCAAGAGTCAGACACCTAACCGATTGAGCCACCCAGGCGCCCCTCATTAGCTCCTTTTTCTTGCTGCCAATATGTCACGATATGGATGTACCACCACTTTCCTATGTATCATTGAAGGGCATTTGGGGTTTTTTCAAATTTGGGGCTGGTATGAGCACAGCCACTGTGGACATTCATGGACAGGTGTTTGTGTGAACATAGGTCCGCATTTCTCTGGGATAAATGCCAAGGAGTGCATCTGCCTGTCACTGGTAATGACATTGTTCACTTTCGTAAGAAACCGCTCTCAACTTTTTCAGACCCCAGCAGCGCCCGAGCGACCAGAGTTCCCTGCATTCTCACCGGCATTTGGTGATGGCACGATTCCTTATTTCAGCCGTTCTGGTGTGAATTTAATGTCGTCTCATTTTGGTTTTAATTTGTTTCCCTGATGGCTAACGGTGCTGAGCGTCCATGCCTTCTGTATACCCTCTTCAGTGAAACACCCGCTTATGTTTTTTGCCCATTTTCTTTTTTAAAGATTTTATTTATTTATTTGACACAGAGAGAGAGATTACAAGTAGGCAGAGAGGCAGGCAGAGAGACAGGGAGAGGAGGAAGCAGGCTCCCTGCTGAGCAGAGAGCCCGATGTGGGCCTCGATCCCAGGACGCTGAGATCATGACCTGAGCCGAAAGCAGAGGCTTTAACCCACTGAGCCACCCAGGCGCCCAAGTTTTTGCCCATTTTCTGATTGGATGTTTTTGCTTTTTACTATTGACTTTTGAGTCTCTTTATGAATTCTAGATACCACTCCTTCGTCAGACGTGTGATTTGCAAATACTTCCTTCCAGTCCGTAGCTCATCATTTCAGTATCCTAACAGTGATTCTCACAGAACAGAGGTTAATTTTAATAAGACCCAATGGATCAGGTTTGTTATTTTTTTTAGCTTAAAAAAAAATCAAGAAATGTGACATGCATACTCCTCAAGTGTGATGATTGAAAAATGTACACTTTTTTTTAAAGATTATTTATTTATTTACATGAGAGAGAGAGAGAGAGAGAGAGAGAGAGAGAGAGAGAGAACTAGAGGGAGGAGCAGAGGGAGAGGGAGAGAGAATCCCAAGCAGACTGTGAGCCAAGCACGGAGACTGATGAAGGGGCTCAGTCCTACAACCGTCAGATCATGACCTGAGCCGAGACCGAGAGGCAGACCCCTAAGAGACTGCATCACCCAGGCACCCTGAAAAGTATACACTCTTGATGCTTTCTGTAGGAGAAGTGAGAGCTATGGATGTGAGGACGGGAATTTTCTTCCTGTTTTGTACATAAAGGATACTGTACCTTCCCTTGACTTCAGGCTCAAGAACCTCCCCACTATCCCACAGCGAATGGATTTCTGTGGGGGCATTTTGGCAGAATGATAAAATCTGGCGCAGTGTAAGTCTTCTGGTCATTATTATCACTTAGGATATGCATGAAACCTTCCTGATTCCCCAAGCCAATGCGCTTCCTTTGATCTCACACATCACTTTATTTATTTTTTAAAGATTTTATTTATGGGGTTGCTGGGTGGCTCAGTCGGTTAAGTGTCTGCCTTCGGCTCAGGTCATGATCTCAGGGTCCTGGGTCAAGTCCTGTATTGGGAAACCTGCTTCTCCCTCTGTCTGCTGCTCTCCCTGCTTGTGTTCTCTCTCTCTGACAAATAATTAAAATTTACAAAAAAAGATTTTATTTATGTATTTATTTATTTGAGAGAGAGAGAGCACACATGTGAGAGCACGGAAGCAGCGGAGGGAGAGAGAAAAGCAGACTCCCCACCAAGCACAGAGCCTGATGTGGGGTTCGATCCCACAACCCTGACCACCACCACCCAAGCCTAAATCAAGTGTCAGACACCCAACCAATGAAGCCACGCAGGCACCCTGCTCACAGCTCACTTTCAACCTGCTTTTCTTTGTAATAGCAATCAATATTTCTCCTTTAAAATTATTGGCAGCGTGACATGATAAGTAAGTACAGACTCCGAAGGCTCCCACCTGACCGAACCCGGCTCTAGCAGCCATCGATACAGGAAGGGGCCCTGTGTTCAGATGCATGAACTGTGTGCATGAAATTCTAAAAAATGGAGATGAAAGGCCTTGCAGAGCGAGTCACAAGAAACAGCATCTGACACGAAGAGAAGGACCTTTATTTTTTATATATTTTATTTATTTATTTGACACAGAGAGAGAGATCACAAGTAGGCAGAGAGACAGGCAGAGAGAGAGGAGGAAGCAGGGTCTCTGCTGAGCAGAGATCCCGATGCAGGGCTCGATCCCAGGACCCTGAGATCATGACCTGAGCCGAAGGCAGAGGCTTTAACCCACTGAGCCACCCAGGCGTCCCGAGAAGGGCCTTTATTGAAGGGAAGATGTCCTGTGGCCTCAGGAAGCCTTGGGTCATTCATGCTGACTAGAGCCCCCAGCGTGGGGGCTGAGCCTGTCCTCTGTTCCCCAGAAGAAGTGGGAGCCTGCGATCCGAGTCCGTACCCGGATTGTTCCTGCACTGGCCTGTGTCGGTGCCCCTTCGTCTCTACACCTAGTGGTCCAGGAAGGCTCCGGAGGGGGCCGCCCCCGAGAGGGGCATTCTTCCCTCCCATCGTGCCCCTGTGATCATCAGGTTAGCTCGAGCACAAGAGTCCTGCCTCCTTGGCTCGTCTGTGGCTGGCTTGTCTCCGCTCGGCTCTCAGGAGCTGCTCTGTGGGAGCCTCGCTAAGAGGCAGGGGTGAGGGAGACCAGGCTGCTGGCAGAGCTGCCCGATAGAGCTGGGTCACCCCCGCGACCAGATCCCTGCCCCCTGGGGCAGAGGCCACAGAAGACGGAGCGGCTCGACATGCCTGTCCCGGGGGTGACCCAGGGAGGACGGCCCTGGGAGAAAGACTGGGGGTTCCTGCACCCGTTTCTGGGAGAGGACTTCGGTGCTGAGGGGAGCAGTGGGCATGCCCAGCGCACCCTGCAAGGCCGCAACGATCTGTGGCCTGGAAGACACAGACGGAGGTCAGTGATGACTCCCCCACCCCCTTTTGTGGTAAAGGGTAGGATCCAGGCACGTGGAGGCGCTTGCACGGGCCCCAGGGGACTCGTAGTGTGTTCCCCGGATCGGAGCCCTGTTAGCAGACGTCCTGTGTGTGTTTGCTGCCGGCGGCCGTGGCCGAAGCTCCGGGGTCTTTCCTCTCTTGGCTGGGTCAGGGCCGAGGGCCCATCCCTGCTGCCCTGACCTCCTGTCTCTTCCCATGGGTGCTGCCTTCCTCCCTGGGTCTTCGCCACATCCTCAATCTGGCCCCCCTCCTCCCCGGGGGCCTCGTGGCCCTTGCGGCCGTGTCCATACACCGTGGGGTGTGAGGGCGGCTTTGGGGACCGAGCCGGACCTGCATGCGGCCCAGCCAATGCTCCCCCCTTCCTAGCGAGGCAGGGCCACTCTGCGGGTCTTGGTTCTTTACGTCCTGACTATGTATAGAGAGAGAGATTCTAGAAGGGCAAACAGGCTCGCTTCATAGTCTTGTCGTGCTCGTTTCATAGTCTGGTCTCTCCTCATGCTCTGTTTCCTTTTGATTTGATTTTGTTTTTGAAGTTTATGTATTTTTTTTTTCATCATGTCTACCCCCAACATGGGGCTCAAACTCAGGACCCTGAGATCAAGAGGCCCATGCTCTTCCAACTGAGAGAGCCAGCCCCCACCCATTTCTCTCTTTCTCTCTGCTTTCAGGGCAGAAAGAGTGAGTCAGTGAGGGAGCAGGTCATAGACATAGAAGGTTTACAAAAGAGACAAGCATATTCATGTGTAAAAAATCTTGTCTCCATTACACGGGAAAAGGAGAGCTGCCTTCCCCCAATAAACACACACACACTCCTCTCTCCCTCCCTATTCCGTCCTACTGAACCCTTTGGGATTCTTCAAAACCAGGACAAAAGAGCTTGAGTAGGGGATGCCAAGGAAAACCTCAGGTTTTTTTGAGGGGACGCGGAGGGGGGCTTCTGTGCTCCTGGTCATGTTCTGTTTCTCGATCTGGGTGTGAAATATAAAGTATAAAAGGACATCGCAGTGAGAAGTCTTTGGTCAAACCACACCTCTCCTTTGGGAGCACACAGTCTCTTGCCTGTGACCATGGTCTTCTCCAAGACTGGCTTTGCCTGTATGCCTCTGCTTTGTTCCAGACCCACCTGGGCCTGAGAACCATGGTCTTCCTCCACTGTCCACCCCTGCTTGGATCCTTTCCTGGTTTTGTGTTCCCTCCCCTCTTGGTGATGCTGGTTCCCTGCTCCTTTCGCTGGTCGGTCCCCTTGACCTGGTCTGGCCTGAGTGGACCGATGAGGCCTGCATGCTTCCCCCAGTCCCGGCCTGTCTTCGGTTCTGGCTCTTCCATTCTGACAAGGTGCCATCTTGTCTCATCCACATTCCAAGCATTGCCTGGAGCTTTATCACCAACCCAGGCTAAGTGACAGGTGGGAAAGCATGGAAGGAGAAGGGAGAGATAAGGCGGTGATTGTCAGGTGGACCGTTTTGAATTAGTCCTGAACGTGAACATCTTTTTAAAAAACATACCTTTTCTCTGGGAAGACAGACAATAAATCTCAAACAACAATTGCCTCGGGATTTGGGAAGGGGAAGGTATAGGCGGGGCTGGGTGGTCTGTTTGTAAAAGGGACCTTTCGCTGCATCTGTAATTTAAAGATTTTTTTAAAGATTTTATTTATCTACCTGGAGGGAGAGATAGAGAACATGAGTAGGGGGAGGGGCAGAGGGAGAAGCAGACTCCCTGCTGAGCAGGGAGCCCGATGTGGGGCTCACTCCCAGGACCCTGAGATCATGACCTGAGCCTAACCGACTGAGCCACCCAGGCGTCCCATATAATGTTTTAATTTTTTACAAAGAGGATGTATTCACGTACTATTTGGGAAATCAAAAAGCACTAAAGAATAAGTGTGTCTAAAAACCAAAGGTGAGGGCGCCTGGGTGGCTCAGTGGGTTAAAGCCTCTGCTTTTGGCTCAGGTCATGATCCCAGGGTCCTGGGNGCTTTCGGCTCAGGTCATGATCTCAGTGTCCTGGGATTGAGGCCCGCATCGGGCTCTCTGCTCAGCGGGGAGCCTGCTTCCTCCTCTCCCTGTCTCTCTGCCTGCCTCTCTGCCTACTTGTAATCTCTCTCTCTGTGTCAAATAAATAAATAAAATCTTTAAAAACAAACAAACAAAAAACCAAAGGTGATTTTTTTGAAAAATGAAAAAATTGATAAAAGTCAGAGTATATGTATGTGACATAATCCATAAATCTTGGTCTAGACACTGAAGATAAAGCATGGTCTGATATCTGCCTACAGCCTCATATTATCTTGGCAGCAGACCACGGGCCTTATCGTGTTCCCCTTTGTACCTCCTGCATGGACGGTGGACACTGGGATGCATTTGGCCCTTGAGAACTCCTTTTCGCCAATCTTAAAGGAAACCATCTGGCTTTCTTAAGGGTGGTGATGTGAAGCACAGGGGGCAAGGAAGGAAGGGCTGAGCTGAAGAGGGGAGTGAACCTCCCTGTGATCCCTGTTCTTTTTGGAAACGAAGAGCAAGGCGGTGAAGGGTGCTCTGTCCTCTCCCCACCCCCGTGTTCCCCGTACGACGGCCCCATGTCTGACGGCAGGGAACTCGTCAAGCAGGACTTCTTCAAAGCCTCTCAGCGTGCTCGAGAGTGGGAATTGTTGCCAGTCATGGAGGCAATGTGTTCCTGGAGCCTTCGAGTTCCAGCTTGTAGACTTGCCACGTCCTGGCAGTCTGCATGTGAATTGTGCCTTGCTCCAAAGTGCACCCAGACTGGGGGTGGGGAGCCGTCACTCCCTCCCTTTGAACTGCTGTTCTTCTCCATTTGCTGCCGCAGATGCCAACCCAATTCTTCTTGCGTTAATTTGGCGAAGAGAGTGAGAAGTGGCAGCAGCATTAATTAAAAATAATATGCCACCCAAGAGATAGCTTGAGTACACTTCTTCTCTTAGCGTCCCCTGTGGTCCCTTCTTCCCAGCTTACAGCTGACACTCCGCAGTTTCCAGGGAGGGGAAGATGGCGGTGTTCAGTAGAAACATGAATGACAAATGAGAGGTAGTCGAGAAAGGGCTCCAACTGTGATGAAAATCTCCACACGAGAACAATCATCAGAAGAACCCAAGTTGAAGGGCACGCTACAAAACACCTGAGCAGTACTCCTGAAGCCTGTCAAGGTCATTAAAAACAAGGAAACTCTAAGAAAGTGTCACAGTCCGGAGGAGCCTAAGGAGACGTGATGAGTACATGGAACATGGTGTGTTGGGTGGGATCTTGGGACAGAAAAAGGACACTGGGGAAAACTAAAGAAAGCAGAATCAAGTATGGGCTTTTGTTAATAATATCGTGTCAATAGCATTGGTTGGAACCATAAATGTCAACTGTAATATGGAACTGGGTTCTGCCTAGAAAAAGAAAAATTCCTTTTATTTGCCATCAGAATACCGAAGCCTTGCGACCACCTTGTCAGCCTTGCTTACACTGTAAAAAAAAAAAAAGTATGGAGGCCGCAAGCTGTGTTTTTTAAAAATTTAATGCTGTTCTAAATGTCTATAATTTCAGGTAGTCCCAGTCCTTTGGAAGTGCAAGCAACATTTCTAGCTATCCCATCTATTCGTTTTAGGCTTGTTGACAGAGCTGCATGACTGAGCTGTAGAGGGAACGGAGCAAATTTGGGGAAGAATCCATGAAGTTGACGTACGCATTATTCAAAACCAAACAGTCCTCCAAAGCCCGTGTCTCCCACGCTGCACCCAATGGAGATGGCTTTTCTTTCTCATAAGACCAAGATTTTCCTCCGAATGTTGAATTAATTATTTTCAGTTCGTGACATATGGCCTTTAGCGAGACTTTCTAATAAACTCAGTTGTTATCGGTGAGAAGCCTCCTTCTGTTTCACGTTTTGGTCTCCTGTGTGGCCCTTTGTTTCCTAATCAAAATCACAACTTTTAAATTAAGTGAGGAAAGCTTTTTGTTCTCTCAAACCCATTTGGTGTGTGAGCAAATCAGGAACAAGCCAAGGCTGCCACCTCTTTATTTGTTGTGTTAACCAATTAAAAAGTGTTACTCTCTGGGTAATAAAGTGTGACTTTGTCCCTCTGGGTCCTCACTCTGGCCTCTTTCGATCTGGCTCCTTATTTAATTTTCTAGCTGTGTTCACTCTGGTCTCAGATTCCAGAATCATCTAGGGCTCTCCCTGGGTCAAACCCCTTCTCCATTGGAGGGAAGATATGGAATCATTCCACCCTTTACTTTGTTGTTGTTGTTGTTTTTAAAGATTTTATTTATTTATTTGACACACACAGAGAGATCACAAGGAGGCAGAGAGGCAGGCAGAGAGAGAGGAGGAAGCAGGCTCCTTGCTGAGCAGAGAGTCCAATGTGGGGCTCGATCCCAGGACCCTGGGATCAGGACCTGAGCCAAAGGCAGAGGCTTTAACCCACTGAGCCACCCAGGCGCCCCCCACCCTTTACTTTGAACTCAGTGTTCACTGAAGCTGATAACAGTCCATGTCTTACAGAGCTGTGTCAGAAACCTCTTAGACAAACAATCGTTTGTATGGACAGCAATGTTTATATACCAATAGGGAGAATAAGGTGCAGACGGAAACGGTGAAACCAGAGTATGTAAACGCTTCTGTTCAAATATTCAGATAATTGTTTGAATAAACTGGATCTCGGCCATAACACACACTTGTGCACTGAGCGAATGAGAAATTCAGAGAGACTAAAATATCATAGAGGACATGTGTGGTCTCAGAAACATCACGTCCCTTGCTGCCAAGGCTGGTTTGGTTTGACTTTTGATCCAGCCCTTATGTTTTTTTTGTGTAACTGAGAGATTTGGCAGAATAAGAGAAACGAACACTTTTGTTGAACTTCTGAGTGTCCAAAATACTTTACCATTCATGATCTCATTTGATCCGAGCACCCTGTGTTGTTTGAAAGGCCAGAATTACCTTCTCTTTTTGACAGCAAAGGAAACTGTGCCCCAGGAGGTCACACACTAGTTGCTGAACTAGTAAAAAGTAGCCTTAGGACTGGAATTCAGGTCTCTTCGAATTTAAGTTTTTGGCTTTTCTTCCTAGAGTAATGTTCTCATTTTTTTTTTCTTCTAGGGTCTGAATTCACCTGTGAGATGAAATGTTTCCTAAAAATAGCACATGCGTGCGCGCACGCACGCACACACACATACACACACACATTTTTGCTATCATTTCAACTCCCCATCATCCCTAGGTTGCGAACCACTGTCTTTCACTCTGTCATCTCTAACAAGGTGATAGAGCAAAAATAAGGAAATTCTGAAATAGGACAGTAAGCGTCTTGAAGATGAGCATTAAGACCCAATTCCCAAGTTCTTTTGCCAAATTTCCTCTCTTCTTCCAGAATACATGCTCTCTCAGAGGGAATGGCGTATCCTGAAATTTATTGTATTAAAAGGGTACCCTGGGCGGGGGATAGATGTAAAAATGGGAACACGCTGATGGAAAATCAAAACCTGGGAGGATGGGGAACCTCAGAAACAAGAGGAGGGTAAGATAAAAGGGAATAAAAACAATGTCCAGTGAGATATTTGCCATCATGATGATTTGCCACCAGCGTAGCGTGGATATTTATGAAGTCTGTCCAGGGTGGGGGCGGGGGCTGAGGGTGACGGGAAGAGGAAGTTGTGCTGTGTGTGAAGGTTGAGTGCCATCAGTGAGACAGGTGAATGGAAGCCAAGTGGGCAGACTCGTCACACTTGGCCTGGAGGGACTTCTCCCACACATCAGCTGGGTCTCCAGCTACGTCCCTCTTTCTCTCTTACCCGCCAGCATTAGAGTTGATATCCATTCATGCTGGAGGCTTGAACTAGATCCAGGGACAGCATCTTGCTCTGCCTGTCAGTTCCTGTGGACGTCCCTCTTCCCAACCACTGGATGGATGCTGAATCATCACCCTTCTTGCTCGGAGATCTCTCAGGTCTGCTGGATTTAAACCACCACCCCGCCTCGACCTCCTTCTCCACCGCAACCTCTCTGGGTTGCCTTCCTGGTTCTCAGTGGATCTTCAGCTTCATCCTACATATGTGATTTCACGGAGCTGGTACCCATTGCAAATTGCCCGAGCACAATGGTGATGCTGTGTGTCTCAGGATTTTCCTGGTCCTGGTTTTTCTCTTTGATTTGCAACTGTCCAGTTGCCACACCAGGACCACCATGACATTGCCTTTCAGCCTCTGGTGACTCCTCCTGGACAAGGATTTGGAGGGGGTTCATCTCTTCCCTCCAAGCTTGGGATTTTAGGAGATGGAGTTGGGCCTGGGGGTTGAGGTATGAACAGGAAGGTAGAACGAACAGGCTAAGATTTGCAAACTAATTTAGAAAACCAGACCATCAAGCAAAGGGTAAGTAAGTGGTTCTCAGGCCCTCTGGCCAACTAGCTCCAGAAATTCCTTTGCCAAGCCTCCTTGGGCTAGCCTTCCCTCCTTTCATTGGCACCTGGGTCCAGCAGGCCCCACCTGAGCACTAGTTAGGTCCACAGATGGGGTTATTCAGTGTCTTGTTCAAGGCTCAGGATGTCAGAATGGACATCCGTCCCCTGGAAAGTAATTCCAGGATCAAGTCAGTAATTTTGAAAATTGATGGGAGTTAACAATGACAAAATTGGTCCTTTTCAGCCCAGTTACCTCTGTTATTTTAATGATGGCATTTGTCTATTCAGTGATTCACCCTGAGCTTGGCATCCGACCAACAGATGGTCCGTCCAGATAGTGTCTCCATCCTGATGCAGAATCAAGAATTGCTGTTTATTCATTTGGCTGTATTAATGACCAATTTGTGCTCAGTCAATTAGATTAGATCAGTGAGTGAGATCCAATTAGTTTATTCAATTTTTTTTTTCATTTAAAGGAAGAAGAAAGGCCACACTGATCATTTTTTTTTAAACCACATGTATCTATTCTACTGAAGATACTATTGACTCTGGCCTGTACAACTTCATGAAAGTTGGACCCAGAATTCAAGGTGACCTGAGTGACAATAGACACAGAAGACACCATCTCAAAGGTAGGACACAGAAGGATGGGAAAAGAGTTTATACTGATACAGAATGCAGGTCGTATGAATCCTACACCAAGAAAATATTCCATCTATGTGTGATGTGCTCAGTTTTATAGGGAAACATATTTTTTTGTAAGTGAATTCATGGTGGTTTTGAATAAAATGTTAAAAAAATTCCAACCAAACAGAAAATGTAATGGTGATGCACAGAATTTGCACTTGAATATCTGGGAACGGCTTTGTGGGTGATTATCCTTGGCATGCGTTTGGCGCACTCCTCATCTCGCATTTCTCGGGGGGAACTCACCCTGGTGTGCATTTCCTGTAGCTGTAAATCAGTGACATCTTTCAGGGAAAAAGCACACGATACCCGATGACGTTGGTGTCCCTCATGGTCTCACCCCCTTCCTTTCATAAATATTTCTGTTCTGGGCAATAAAGCAGCATAATTGGAACAGCATTCTGAAACCGTGTCTACATAAAGTGATAGACCCGTGCTAGAACCATTCTGTAGCTTCTCACGGAGCAGTTAGGCAAATAGGATTTATATCCTTGTACTCATTCCAACTCTAGTTAATCCCTGTTGGCTGTGTGGAGCTCCTTGTGTGGAAGGGCTTGCTGAGAATCTGACGGTTCTCTGTAGGAAAGGGGTCCATGATCGATTAGTGATGCCTGCCACGGGCCCGGCAGGAGAGCGTTATAGCTTGGGGCATTGGCATTGGCATATCCCGTTCCAGCCACAAGGAATGACTGAATGCAATGCTTTGTAGCTGAAAGTGTCCGTGTGGAGTGAAGAGTATAAAAGTGCACGCACATCCACCTACCATTGCTAATGAAGTTGCAACAAATACAGACCAAACCACATTTGATGGTTCTAGATGATCATAGTAGGAGAGCAGTCCTTTAAGGGAGGGGGAGATGTTTTTCAAGAAGCTGTTAAGATATTGAGCTCACATGTGCCCCCCCCCCCACTAGACTCTTCAATTATGTTTCCAGAATATCTCCTGAGGGGCTCTGAATCTGCTAAGAGTTCCTCCGGGCGGTGTAGCTCACGACCTCACTCTAAGAATCTGTGTCCTAGGGAGCTGCTGGAGATTCAGCCAGTGGGGACTTCATTTCTGAAGTCCTCTCAGAGAGGTAAATTTTCTTCCCAACCTCTGGTGTCTTAATTCGCACCAGTGGCCATGACAAAATATCAACAATTGGGTGTATTAGAAAACAGTCCATTTCTCATGGTCATAGAAACTGAAAATGCAAGGGACGCCTGGGTGGCTCAGGGACGCCTGGGTGGCTCAGTCGGTGAAGCATCTGACTTTTGATTTTGGCTCAGGTCATGATCTCAAGGTCCTGGGATCGAGCTCCATGCCTGGCTCTGTGCTGAGCGTGCAGCCTTTTTGAGATTCTCTCTCTCTCCCTCTGCTTCTTCCCCTCTGTGCATATGTGCTCTCTCTCTCTCTCTCTCTCTCTCTCTCTCTCTCTCTCTCTCTCTCTCTCCATAAATAAAACCTTAAAGAAAACCCTGAAAATATGAGATCAAGGTGGCATCAGGGCTGGTGTCTGGTGAGAGATCACTCTTGGGTTACAGATGGCTGACTTCTTATTGTGTCCTCACGTGGCGGAGGGCTCTGGTCTCTTCCTCTTCTATTTTTTTTTTTTAAGATTTTATTTATTTTAGAGAGAGACAGAGACAGAGAGAGAGAATGAATTGGGGGGGGCAGAGGAAGAGAGAATTTCAAGCAGACTCCATGCTCAGGGTGGAGCCCAATGTGGGGTTCAGTCTCATGCCCCTGAGATCATGACCTGAGCTGAAATCAAGAGTTGGATGCTTAACCAACTGAGCCACCCAGGCACCCTCTTCCTCTTCTTACAAGTGAATTATCTCCACGGAGGGGGTGAGAGGCTTATCCTCAGAACCTCATCTAAACCTGATCACCTCCCGAAGACCCCACCTCCAAATACCAGCATGTTGGGGGGTTCAGCTTAGATGTATGGATTTTGGAGGGACGAGAACAGTCAGTAGATAACAGCTGGTTTGTGGTGGAAGGAAGGTAGTTCTATGAGTCCCCAAGTAGGGCTCCAGATGGCAGGCCAGAAAGCATAATTTATTTGTTCATAATTTGACTAGCACCTAGCAGGGCTCATTAAATATTCATTGAAAGACTGATAGAATGAATGATAAAAAACGAATAAATGGAAGCAAAGATGAGTTGATCCTAGGCCAGGCTAGCTGTAGAGGTAATAGGAGGTCATTCCTGCCCTCATGTGTCTAGCTGATCAGATAGAGCCCAAGAAGAGTCCGGAGGACATAAATTCTTTTGTGCCCATCCAATTCTAAAATGCCACAATTCTAGAGTTCTAATTAGGCATGACCTGTCCTGCTTCTGTCACCCCCAGCCCCCAGTCCTCACCTGCCACACATGAGGTCAGTCAGAGGAGGGCAAAACCATGTCTTCCAACTTAAGACTCCAGTCATGTTGACCAACTGGGAGGTCAGCTGTATCAGTTAAAATGCTTCTAGCTGCGGAGAGACAGTCCAGTGAAAAAGAGCTTAATTTAAGCAGGGATATGTTGGCTCAGGTAACATAAAAGCACAGGTGTAGGCAGGCTTGAGATGAAGCTAGATTCACGGTTCAAGTGGTGCCAATAAGACTGTGTCTCTTTCCATCTCTTGGCTCAGCTCCGTATCCTGCTGGCTCCTTTTTCTAGCTTCCCGTGGGGACCTCAGAAGCTCTGGGTTCCCTGTTTCCAAGGCAAGACAACTATCATGGTGCCATGTTTGCCTCCTCCCAGAGGAAAGAGTGATCACCTTCCTCAGTCCTGCTCACACAGATCCTGGGGTTCATCTGATTGTATGGGCTCCCGCCACTGGCTCACTTTCTCTGAGTCTCCAGAAGAAGGAGTTACGACGTGCCATTAGGCTTAAATCGGGGTCATGTACAATCCCGTACAGACCTTGTGGAATGAGAGTAGTGGAGGGTAAATCTCTGAATAAAGATTTGAGACCCTGGCTCAAAAAAGGGGGAAAGAATGTTGGGAGAATTAACACATCAGATGACAAGTTCCCCAAATGTTCAAAAAGCTGGAGTCGTGGGCGCAGCTCCATAAAATTAACTAAACTATGTATGAAGTGTTCCACATGGATGCCAAAAGTCATCCTAACTAGTTCAGGTGTGAAAAAGACTCTAGTCAACCAGAAGCTCAGTGGGAACCAATAAATTGATTTGCCTATCGGCAACACTAACAAAATGCAATGTACTCTGATTTTCAACTATTAGAACTATCTCTCATTGGAATGGATGGCCTTAGGAGGTAGTTTCTAACTTGTCATTGGATGTCCTAAAGCAAAAGCCATGTGGTCACTTACAGGGATATCACTGAGGGAACTGGGGGACCACAGACTCCTTCGTTTGTTCAACACATATTTCCTGAATGCCAATGGTGTGAGCTCAGATCTGTTGAAGCAGAGGCTGAGACAGACATTGACAGCCTCCTTTTTAGGGGGAGGAAGCAGGATTGTGCAGATTTAATATCGGCCCAGAGAAGCCTTGGCCACAGGGAGCCTGGGCCTTTGGAGAAAATACGGCCCATCAAGAGTTCTTGCATTGGGCTAAAATAGATAGGTCTTTGTACTTGCAATTTGATTAGTCATTGGATGTGGGCCACTCGGGGAAGGAAGCCTGTGTTCCTGGAGGAGAAGCCGGTGTCCCTAGAGGAGCTGACAGCTGGAGATGTGTCCTTCTGTGCCCACCACAGCCTACTGTGTGCCAAGCACTGTTCCGGACATGGAGAATACAGCAGTCAACAAAACAGCGGCAACGTTCAAGCAAGAGCAGGCATTCCAGTGGCAGGTAAGAAGAGAACTTGTATATATTTTTAATTTTTTTTAAAGTTTTCTTTATTTAAGTAATCTGTATACCCAGCGTGGGGCTCAAACTCGCCACCTCAAGATCCAGAGTCACATGCTCTTGCAACTGAGCCAGCCAGGTGCCCTGAGAACTATTTAAAAAATAGCTAAATCAATGTGTAGCAATTGGTGATGAATGTCATGATGATGCGTCACGGGAAGGAGACGGTAGTCACCATGGAAGAAGAAATGGCGGGTAGCGGGGTAGTGGTTGTGCTGTTTTCATCAGCAGGTCAGGGGATTTTCTCCAAGTGATGCTTGAACAGAAACAGAGGAGGTTGGAGGAAAAAGTCCTGCATACATCGAGGCCTGAAGGGTTTCCAGGCAGTGAGCAAGTGGAAAGGCTTTGAGGAAGAGCAAGGATGCCATTGCAGTTGGAGAGAGTGAGTGAGGCGAGAAGAGGAAGACAGGGTCTCTGAAGAATAGCAGGGGACCAGGTCACGCAGGGCCACGAGACCATGCTTAAACTTGGGGACCATGGCAAAGACTCACAGTGGGAAGATACAACGGAGGTGGCTTGTTAAAAACACTCCCTCCACTTAGCTCCCCACTTTATAGAGGAGAAAACCGAATTCCGTGGGAGGGGTAGGATTCACTCAAAGTTGCATAGCTAGCTAGAAATCCTAGAAAAAGTCAGAACGGAGACAAAAAGACACATAATACATCCATTAGGATGCTTTGGGCTGCATGTCAGAGAAACTCCGGATTCAAAGAGGCTTCAATAAAAGGGAATTTAATTATTTCCCGTTACTGGAAGATCAGAGTTGTGAGAGCCCCGGGCACAGGTCCAAAAATAATGACGTTCCTTCCATCCTTCCATCCATCGTCTTCAGTATATAAATCAGGATAGGCTAGGATATGCTGCAGTAACAGGCCCGATTCCAGTGGTTTAAGGAGAAAAAGTCTATTTTTACTTCATGTCCATGGCCAGGCACCATTTTTATTAAGCGGGGGGCGTCCCTACTGTCATCGTTTCCAGGCTGACAAAGCCACTCCCACACAGAACATCGCTGATCACCATGCCAGAAGAAAATAGGAACTCTATAGAGTGCCTTGAAGGGGTGATTAAACGCTCTGGTTCAGAAATAACACAAATCATTTCTGCCCACGGTTTGTCCACCCTCCTACTCATGAATGGGGCAGCAATTGCCATTCTGCTATATGCCTAGAAGACAGCAAGAGGCAGTGAGCAGCACTAATGAGGACCAAAGTCAATACCAGCTTCAACTAAGGACTGGTTCCCCCACACCCCACCCCGGCACCTCCCAGCGAGGTCAGATCATTCACCGAAACAACACTCGAAAAAGCAGGGGCATGATCACTATTTTTCAGAGCAAGGAAAATTTTCCCAGACGCTCCCAACACTTCTCTCACTTTGTATTGGCCAGAAGTGGATCATGTGTCCATCCTTAACCAATCACTGGCCCGAGTGGACTAGGATTCCCATGTTGGCCTTGCCCCAACTGGGATTTCCCCCGGAGAGTCAAGAGAGATAGGATCACTTTATCTTGAGCCTGTGGACCGGCTGTCTGAAGTTGGTATAGGTGTCGAAAAAGAGAACTCTTCTCTAAGCACTTTTCCGTAAATTCAATCCACAAAGGAAGGACGCTTTCATTCTCTCAACAGTTCAGGTAGTGAAACCGGAAGGAGAAAAGAGAAAATAGATGTTGGTAGGCAAACGGGTCTTGGTTGGTGGGATCCAACCTGGTTAACTACAAAAGGCAAACCAGGAGGGCTAGAAGTATCAAAAAGATATAGAATGCAGGGGCGCCTGGCTGGCTCAGTCGGGTGGGCATCCGATTCTTGATCTCCCCGTGTTGAGTTCAAGCCCTATGTTGGGGCAGAGATTACTAAAAATTAAATAAATCAAACGTAAAAAATAATATATCTGTATACATATACACACACATACCATGCACTGCAGTAAGGGTTGGAATGAATAACCTTGAAGATCCTGTCCAACTTTGAGATACTGTTATTTTCTGTGGGTTTGCGGACCTCACCCTCTGTGAGCTCTGGGGTTCAGAACACATTTGTGTGGGGGGACGATCTGAGGACCCAGAGCAATCTCCCTTACTCGGTACCATTGATCAAGTCTTGTTAGAGTCCCACATGTGGAAGACATGCTTCTACCTCTTGCTAGGAAGCTGCCAGATACAGAATCAGCAATGGTGGAGTAAGGAAGGGGCGGGGAAAGCTCAGGGAAAAGGCAGGAAATGACTTAGAAATTGCACAGAGTGGGGTACCTGGGTGGCTCAGTCATTAAGCATCTGCCTTCGGCTCAGTCATGATCCCAGGTCCTGGGATCGAGCGCCGCATCGGGCTCCCTGCTCGGCAGGTAGCCTGCTTCTCCCTCTCCCACTCCCCCTGCTTGTGTTCCCTCTCTCGCTGTGTCTCTCTCTGTCCAATAAATTTTTTAAAAAATCTTAAAAAAATAAAATCTTTAAACAGAATTGCACATAGTATAAAGGTCAAGAATGTGTTTTTATGATTTCCAGACTTCTACGCCTATCTTAGGATTCCTAAACGGATATGCTTTTCTTTATCTGTGCTCCTGAACTTGAAGCCCTGGTGCTGAATAGCTCTACTTCAGGCTCCTAAAGGCATTTCAGCACGTCCATTGCTAACGCTGTCCTGCACTGGCTTTTTCGACCGTGCTAATCATTCTCTGTCATGGGCACCGACCACCAATACTCTCCTTCGGTCCTTTATCAGCTTTTACCTGGATCCTCAGAACAGCTTCCAAATCGTTCTTCTCCCGTGCGGCGTTCCCTACTCCGGTTGACTTAGCGAGCCAGCGAATGTGTAAATCTGACAGTGGCTTCCCCCCTGAGTAGCACCCACCAATAGCTCTCCGTCAACCACAGAATCAATTCCAGTTCTTTGGCAGGAGACACAGGGCCCTCCTGCCAGCTTTATCTGGAAGACTCCCTCGAAGTTTCTGCTCAACTGCTACACCTCTTGCTCACACCCCCTCACCGCTTCGCATCTTTCCGGTTCTGCTAATGATGTTCCCTCTGCTGCCAGTGTCCTTCCCCTCTGTTGGCCGTATTAATTCTTCGTTATTCATTCAAGATTCTGCTCATTAACTCATGCAGTAAGCTGCCTTTGACCCTGACCTTGCCCCTCCGGGGCTAGGCTAGGAGCCTGACGTCTGTGCTCTAAGAGCCCTCTGTGCCCATCTCTACAGGGGATGTGACCACGACCACGGTAAACATTTGGCGAGCTGTCTCTCTGGAGTGCTCTGCAAGCTTCCCTCCTTGAGGAAGGGGGCTGGCTGACTCACCTCTTATCCCCGCACTGCCCAGTGCCAGGTGGAGAGTAGGGGCTACACAGGTGTTTGCATTGAGAAGAGAGGGGCAGGTGAGATGCAGTTGAGAGAATGGAAGGAAGTGCAGAGGAAGAAGGAGGGAAGTCATCCCAGGCTTTGCCTCTGGCTCCAGCTCCACTTTATCCATTAGGAAGTTCCAAGCAGAGGCTCTCTGCTTTGCTGGCATGGGGGATCCTGGGTTTGGATCAGGCACGAGTGGGGCTTAATGGACAACCTTCGCACGCTCTCTACTGCCCACACACTGACAGCTGCCCCTGCCTTCAACCCGAACACACTGGCACTTGCACAAAAGGCCAGGACAGGGAGGCAGGATTTTGGCAGTGCCCCCTGCTTTTTGTTCTCATTTCCCCCATCTCCTCCGTGGACGCATGCCAAAGATGATGATTAGGACTCCCTCTTGGGGTGGCCACAAGGCTTCGAGTGAGACCCGGGACTCCATTCCACAGATCTGATGAGCAAGCACCCAGGCACACCTCCTTCTGGGCACCCCCTACCCCTTCACCTGCAGCAGAGGGATTTCAAAGCTGAGTCTCAGAGGCTCCGGCAGCTTTTCTAACGCTGCCCAGGGCTCTGGAAAAAGCCCCGGGAAGAGGCAATAAGAGGGGCCACCCAGCGCCGGGGTTGCCTTGCGCCCGTGTCCGTGTTGTTGGCGGGGTGGAGAGGAGAGGACCCGAGGGAGAGACAGTGCAGGGCCAGCTCCCTGGCAGCCCTGTAACCTCGGACAAGCCACGAGACCCCGGGTCTCAGTTTAGGAACCTGTAGCAATGGGTTTGGCCTCCTCCCTCCGCTGCGAGCGTCGCCACTAGGGAGAGGCAAAGGCTTGCAGATGCCCCAGGTCCCCGCTCGGGCAGCGCACCGCGCGGGGCTCGGGGAAGGTGTCGGGCCCCTCGCCCAGGGCCGCGCGGGGCGAAGGCAGCGGAGGTCTGGCCCGGCCGCGGGCCGGCTCCGCAGGGGACACTCCGGCCCCGCTCCCGAGCCCCCTCTCCGCCGCCGGGGTCGCCGTTTCGAAG
>LNAC01000474.1:1036676-1050694 GCA_002007465.1 Ailurus styani | reverse complement strand
TGCAGAGGGTCTTACTGGGAAGGGGAGTAGGGAAGAGGGAAGAGAGCACTAGTCCCACCTAATGAGTTTTCCCTAGGGAGGGTGGGGGGCGAGGGGGAAAAGGATGCACCCTCTTCAGGGGTTCAGCGGAGGAAGTGGGCTGTGCCTGTGGTTCCATTGGCCTTGAGATAGTTCAGCAGAGACCTTTCCTTTCTGGAAAGGCGACGGTCCGTGGTCCTCTCTCGGAACATGGGAGCCCGGGAGCTGGGCGGGCAGGGGCTGGGTCCGAGGGACGAGAACGCCCTCCTGGGAAGCGGTGTTTGTGGGAGGGTTGGAAGGGGTGAGGAGGAGGAGGCTGCGGCCCTGAGGTCAGCCCCCTGCCTCCTGCGGGTGTCCCCCGGGCTGGCCGGCCCTCCGCTCGCCCGTGGCACACATTCCTCAGAGCCCGGCTTCCTTTCGCTGCTCCGGCCCCCGTGGGGAAGAACAGATTTAGTCTTTTCCAGAAGCCATCAGCCCCTGCCGTCCTGTTTCTGTGCGAGAAGTCGGCGTCTGTAGGGGAAACTGTCAGCTCCCTGGGGATGCCAGCAGCAGCTCAGCTGGACCCCAGGGAGGAGGAAGAGATGGACGGTCAGAGGGACCAAAGGCTGAGCTGTGCTCTGGATCTGGGGAGCCGCTGGACGTGGGGTGCCCACCTTCCCCAGCCGGGGCCCCGTTTCCCAGCCGGGTCGCTCCCCCACCTTCCCCCATTCACCTTCCCTGGGCTGAGATTGAAGCTGAGAAACCACAGGCATGCCCGGAGTTTAATGCTCCGGAGCCTGAGCGGTTTCTGCCTTGCTCCCTGGGGCTGTTTATTCAGTGAGGGACTGTGATGTTCCCCCCAGGGCTGGGGCTTTGGCCCAGGCAACCCCCCCCCCCAGGAGCCATCTCACATTCAAACCCATCCCCTCCTGCTCACCCGGAGTTGATTCATTAGTATCCTGGAGCTGAGACTCCCCAAGGGAGAAAGTATGGCTTTTTTTTTGGCTACCTAGCAGCTAGGGCGGGAAGCTCTTAGGGTCCTATGGACGTCGTTGGTGGAGCCAGGGATGCCTTGGGTCCTTGCACTCTACGGGGGTGGAGGAGATGGAGGAATTTGGGGGTGGGGGGGTCATCTGTTCATGGTTGCAGGCAAGAGGACCTGGGCAGATGCGGCCAGGAGAGAGGAAAAGAGTCAGGAAGCGATCCGACAGCCATCAGGAGGGTCCTTTGTCTTTGGGCTCCTCCGCTTGTTTCTAGAGGAATCAAGAGAACACTCTATTCCGCCTTTTCTCCCTCTAGAAATCCACGGCAAACCCTAGCGTCCTGCCTGACCACGTCTTTGCACTAGCAGGAGCCCTTTGCTGGCGGATTTCGAGAATTCTCTTCCTGAATTCGCAGGCAGCGAATTGTCCCAGCGTCCTCCAAACGCTCCCATGTCTTGGAGCTCACTGTAATGAATTGATCTAAACAGAGAGTCAACTTGTTTCTTCCTTCAAACAGAGCAGTTGGAAGGACAGGGGGGGGAAATCTTGCCTTGGACTGAAGGTCTGAGCCTTGGTTGTTTTCTGTTGCCTTGGAGGGAAAAAAAATGCATGCAGGGAAAGCAGGGACACTGTAGAATTTAAGGAGGCTATGGAAGAGGGGTTAGGGAAGGACATCAGGAAGACAGGGGGAGGCAAAAAATGGCAAGAGGAGGGAGGTAATGGGGTGAGAAGCAGACGTGGTGCCTGAGTCCTGGGCTACACGCAAACGCCTTCGATTCCACGGAGGAGCCCCGCTCACTTGCTGGGGGGCGAGGTGTGCCCCAAACCATACAACGTGAGCCTCTAAAGTGGGGGTCACCTTGGACACAGAAGACCGGCAGAGTTCATTCTGGATTTAGCAGGTCAGCCGTGCAAACTGCTTTTCCAGAATCTGGCGCGTTGACCGTTCTGCCTGCTCTGTTGCTTTGCTGGCTTCCTGTCCGTCTCCCGTCCCCACCCACAGCTGACCCCGGGCTCCGGGCTCAGAGCGCGTTCCTCGGGGGNCCGGGGGGGGGGGGGGGAATCTGCTGCTAAGATACGAAGAGTTTGCCCACAGTGCTAGACTGCCGAGACCCAGGAGAGAGGAAAAGTCCGATTCCCTGTTTTCGACCTCTTTTAATGAGACATCAGATTGATTTGGCCATTGATTCCGATCCAGGGGTTCCGACAGCTGAAGAAGTGAGCGGATGGAAAGAGGTTAATTCACCAGCCCCGGGCAGACATGCCCACGGGCGCTACACCAGAGGAAGCTTCGTCCTTCCCCCTGCACTGCCCGATTTCTCCAGGGCCTGGCAGGACCGACTGCCCTTAGTTCTTAACTTCCTGGCTGCCTTTCCGTAGCGAGTGTGAATCCCCACCACAGGCTGAAGGGGCGGCCAGCCGCTGGCCATGGGATCTCACCCCCTCACCTCCCTCTTTGCCACCGAGCCCCGTGCAATGTGCTGCGTAACCCGCTTTTAAGATTATGGTGAACTCAGGTGCATCTTGTCTCGTAATCTTGATTTTGTGCCTGGACTACGTCCATCCTGCGGAACCACAAAATTGCCTTGCGAACTGGCAGGTGACATGTCTCGGATTGGCGATGGGGAAAGGACTGTATTAGAGCCTGGGTTAAATTTGTTTTTTAAATACCTTCTGATGCGATTTTCCCCCCTCCCCCTCTTTTCTCTGTTTTGGGAAACTCCAGCCCATTATTTTTCCCTGAGTCACATCTCTGACCTCATGTTTCTAGTTGGTACTGTGAACAGGGAAGAGGGCTTGGTGCAGGGGTTTACCCACAAACCCTCAGAGGGTCTCTGTCCCTCGTCCTTGAGCAGGTTTATTTCACACCCTTTCAGGATACATTGCTCCCCATCTGTTCTTCTTTTCTCTTTGGAAGTAAAACCAGATCGTCCTGAAAAGACAGAGTAATACAGTTGATCCGTGAACAACACGGGTTTGAACTGCAACGGGTCCACTTATACACAGAGTTTTTTTTTTTCAGTTTTATTCTGCATTTTTGAAAAAAAATATAGACTTCATGCCTGATGTGGGGCTCGAACTCACAGCCCTGAGATCAAGCGTCACGTGCTCACCCTATTGAGCCAGCCAGGCACTCTCAGATTTTCTTTTTCAATAAATACAGCGCAGAACCGTAAACGGGTTTTCTCTTACGATTTTCTTAACATTTTCGTCTCTCCAGCTTGGTTTATTATAAGAATACAGTGCATGCTACCCATCGGGCACAAAATATGGGTTGGCTGCCATGTTATTGGGAAGGCTCTTGGTCAGCAGTAGGCTCTTAGTAGTGGTTACGTTTCTGGGGAGTCAGGAATTATCCTCGGATTTTCAGCCGGGGTCGGGGGAGGTTGTCATCCCAACCCCTACCCCACTCAAGGGCCGACCGTACGTTTTATTACTTTGTCATCATTATAGAATTGTAGAAGTTTTATTGTAGGCCAGTCGTGTAGCCTAACTTCCTGGTTTTATAGGTGAGGTGATGCCCAGGGAGGCCAGATCACAGTGGCAGGGCTCCCCAGCAAGTGGGTGGGAGCTAGAGCCTGAAGCTGGGGGCTGGGGCTGGGTCCTGAGCCCGCCCACTTCCCTGCCGAGTTGCTGCTCAGCCCTGTCTTGTGAAGTGAGCACCCGTGGTGGCTTCACTTTACGCACCTGTTTCTCAGTCGCCACCAGGTGACTTCCGGATGTTTAGAAGTGTGAGTGATGGCCTTCTCCCCTCTCTCGCTTCCCTGCTTTGCTTTTTGGTCCTTCCTAGTCAGTGTGACCGTCCCCTAAAGTGATTTCTGTCCCACTTCCCCAGACCCCTTGCAGTGTTCTCCAGGTCTCTTTGCAGAGGGCGATAACCTGATCTAAGCACCATCCTTTAATAAGATCCGAGGAGTGCAGAGCACTGAAGAAGGGGAATGCGATGAAAGCCAGAAAATTGTGAACCATGAGAATGGGCCACCGAGCAAAACTGTGGGGTGACCTCTGTAATTCAGAATGTGGGCTCTGAATGCTTTCTCTTTCTTCTAGAGATGCGGTGTGTGTGGGCGGGGGGCGGATGCTGAGACCTACCAGGTTCAATGAGTTTCAGTTTTGCCGGAGACCACCGGAGACCTCCAGACGCCCTGCGGCCCAGTGTGTGGGGGATTTCGCCTTTGTCCTCCAGGATGGCTCCCCGCATATATGACAGCTCTGTGAGCCACAGAGGCATGCTCACTGGTGCCAGCTCTTGCTCCTTTTCTGGGCTGAGCCATGACCCCACAGGGACAGAATGGATACAAGGGGAGGGGTCCACAGAAGCTTCTAGAAGGATGGCTAATGAAGCTGGAGATTTAGGTCCAGCTCTTCTGTGAAATTCACCTCGATGGCATGCAATCTGGGGCCCGTGTCCTGCAATGTGCCCGATCGTAACTTTGCAAGAACCGGGAGGCCCAGATCCTAACGTGTCCTCCTTCCAAGCAGTCACCTTGCGCCCAGGCCGCCTCTTCTCCAGAAAACATTGCCACGGTTCCTCTCCTGGAAGTGTTCTTGGAGCCCATGGCATGTCATCTTGACTCTCCCTAGCGGCACAGATTTTTACCCTCTTAAGGTAGATGTGATTCTTGTAAGCAGCGATGAGTCACGGGCTGAGGCCTATCAATGGAGTCAGTGATCGGCCAGTTATTCGCAGACATAAAGGCCGCCACGGTAATGAGACCTGCCCTCCCGGGAGCCGCATGGCCGCTGTCCCCAGAGGCCGGGCCCAGAAGAGGCGTTCCACTAAGGAACGCCGGCCCTGCAAAGCCGAGCCCCGTGGCCACCGGGGCCACTTGGCAGAGACCACGCTGCACATGGAAGGATATCACCAGCCTTCCGAAAATCAGCTTCATGTCCTATGAGCATGTCCGGGCAGACAGTGGAGGCGCTGGGGAAAGAAAGAAGAGAGTCGAATATGCGGGGAAAAGTTCAAGTAACTGCTCAGGAAAGGAGAACCAAAAAAAAAAAAAAAGAATGTCCCACATTCCTTCCTGAGATAAGTAGACAGATAGCTCAATTTAGATTCCTAATTTGATTCTCAGGGTGGAGGGACCCAGTTTCTTGGGGATGCATGCAGCCGGGCTTGGGGTCGGAGCTGGAGGGTCTGCGCACCCTCCCGTCTGTCCGTGTGGATGCCATCACCCCTGCGATCTGGCGTTCACGGGGTCCCCGCTGGGGCCAGACAGCCGTCGGAGAGGTGGAAATGTTTGCACGTGCGAGTTGGTGGGGCTGCCAGTGAGCGCGGTGTGTGGATTCCCGACGTGCTTTTACTGTGCTCCCCCGGGCCCCCTTCTCAGAGTGTGTGCGTGGGCCTGGACACAGCCTCTGGCCCCCGCAGGCCCCCTGACGGGCACTCTTGGACCCTGGGAGGAGTCAGCCCTGCTCTGTGGCTGGGGACCCCGCTTCCTCCGCTCAAAGGTCAGGATGGGAGGAGGTCTGTTTCCCCGAAGCTTACACAGCTCTGTCGTCTGTGCACCTGCAGAAAGATGGCCTTGAGGAGGGCCAGAGACCTCAGTGAAAGGAGGGCTCAGGGTCACGTGGATGAAACAGAGAAGTTGGTAGGGAGAGGCTCGCCCGAACTCTCAGTGCCTGGAACCCTGCTGTTTACTGGACACAAACCATCTCACTGCATCCTTCCTTCAACCCTCTGGGAATAGGTGCCCGTTGAACAGATGAGGAAATCAACTCAGAGAGGCTTAGTAACTTGCCCAAGGTCACGCAGCTAGAACGTGGCCAGTCTCCATCTCCTTGGGGGGCCAGCTGGCTCTCACCGTCCCAGATGTGAACAGGTCAGTGGTGCTCCGATTCCTTGAGAAAGCAAAGAGCCCTCTGCCCCATGCCCTAGTACAGTTATCATGGTGAGAAATGGGGGCACCCCTGCCCTACAGATCGGGGCACCTCAGAACCCGGCTGGTGGCCTTGCTTACATTGCCTGCAGGGCGGTGCAAAGCCTTGTTTTCAAGAATGGATCCCGTTGGCTGAGGATGGTGAAGGCCATACAAAGAAAAAGTGAAAAAACAAAAATGGAGCACAACCCTCCGATTCCGGTGGAGGAACACCACCAACAAAAACAACAAACCTTCACCGTCTTCGCAGAACCTTCCCTGGCAGAGTCCTGCACGAGACCGAGCTCCAGAGAGCAACAGGGGCTCTGGGGAAAGGAAGTGGTTTGGGGGCGAGGGGGTGGACCTCGGGCCATTCCCGGTTGTAATCACTGAGGCCTACAGCTCACACGCAGCTCCGTTTATCCCCGCCCCCCTCCCCGTCCCATTTATAACATGTAGCGCGGGGCGCACACGGCCGAGTGGCCCGACTCACCGCTGCTCGGGGCTCTGGTCTGTGCTTTCCCTGCTTCGTTCTTGCAGCCGGGTCTCCCAATTCCTCGTGCTTATCAGGTGTTTCTCTGTTTCCTGTGACCTCGAGTCCCCTGTCCTGAAAGGCACGCTCGAAGGAAGGCATCCCTGGAACCCTCAGCGCCCCGGGCTTTACTCCAAACTCGTGTTGTCCCTCCCGGTCAGTGGTGGCGGTCATGGCCATGGTGGTGGTCAGCGGCGGGGCTCGCACTCCCTGGCCTGCGGCGCCCGGGGCAGGGTCCCTGATTGAGGGGGGCAACTACCCGATTGAGCAGGGGGTGTAGGGACAATTTCCCCAGCTCTCTCCAGGGAGGGGGGGGGTTCCTGGACACCGTTTCCTGTCCCCACCCTGGCTCAGACCCATACGGGCCAGAGGAACAGGAGAACCCTACTTCCTCCTCGCCCAGACCCCCTGTTCCCACCTCGAGCCCATGGAGGCCAAGTTCCAGCCAGGCCCTGGGTGGCTACAACCTTGGCCCCGCTCCCCGGGCGTTTGGGAGAGAGGAGTCGCTGATTTCTGCAGGCTTCCCAAACGCTCATTATTCCTTGCTTTTTTGGCATTTGGTCTTGTGTACTGTTCCCATTAGCTCCGGTATTAAAGTCTCATTACTTAGGACATCTGTCCTCTGGACATGTTCACAGCTCCCTTAGCCAAACGTCCTCTTCTGGGAAGGATGCCTCCCGCCGTGTCCCCTCTTGGTCCTCCCTTCCGTCTTGCTGCCCCAGTGACGAGGGATTTGAACCCGAGAGGGCTTGCGGGGGAGTGGCCGTTTGTTTTAAGTGGTGCCTGAACGTGGATTCCAGAGCCCACGCGTCCCCTCCCTTTGGAGGTCTTGGGAATGAAGACCCTGGCCGTCATCCCTAGGGGTTGGGCAGGACTGGGCGTCGGTCCCCACTCCCAGGCACCGAGGCCGCCCTGGGCCCCGTGGAAGACTCGGGATTCTTCCTGATTGGTCTCGCAGCCGGCCCTCTGTGACTTTTTTGACTGCGTCCCAAGAAGTTTGCTGGAACTTTCCCAGGGGATGATGCGTTTCTGCCATCCATCCTGCCTTTTCGGATCCTCCTTCCCTTCCATTGGGTGGCGTCCCTCTGCTCTCCCTCCCTCCGGCGCTCCTTCTTGAACTTGGCCTGCTGTAACTTCATTAAACGACATCGATTCAGGCTCTCTTAATTCCGCACGTATCTGAAATCGGACCTGGGTGAGGTGGTTTTTCTTTCCTCCGCCTGATAAAAATCTGACGAACAGATTAACGGCTCCGACAAGACCGCAGAGATTGCACAGGCCACAGAGACCACGCGGAAGGACAGAGTTTTCGAGCAGGCTCTTCAGAGACGGCTGGCATGCTAATTACCAATCATTCTTATCTATTCAATGAAGTAGCTCGCCAGAGATCCATTTTTTTGCATTTTTCCCCCTAGCCTAGTTTGTAATCGTGCGGTGGCCTGGGGAGTGGTAAAAATGCATTTCCTTTCAAGTGTTTTAGAATTTCCATGCCCGTTCCATTGATTGGGATTAGCCTGCTCCCCGTTTCTGGTAAATTAGTGATGCTTGACCATAGGCTGCTTCAAATTCCCTTTTTAATTCCCTCCGGCGGTGCTCCTGCTAATTGCCCCTCTAGCTGTTTCTTTTCTTTCGTATTGCCCTGAGTTGTTAGAACCTGGAAACTCTCTTTCGGCTTTGCGATCTTTGCTGTGGGTCCTGCCACAGCCTAAAAGGTTCTCCTCATTCCTTCTTGCCTTGGGATGAGCCACTGGACACCAGGGGTTGGGAACCCCGGGTTTCCTGGGAGCTGAGATAAGAGGCAGGCTAATCCTGCCTTGGGTCACTTTCTGTCGCCATGCCCTTGGCTGAGTCCCTTGGCCCCGACTTTGGTGTGTTGACCTGGCTGTGGGATGGGGGCTGTCAGGTGGTAGAGGTGTGTTCTTCTCTGGCCCCATTTTGATCTCAGCACCTCTGGGAAGTTGAGGCAAGCAGAATGTACAGCTGTACCGTCAAATCCAACAGCCCCGGGAGAAGATGCGTTTTCCTTGCACACTCCCTTCGGGTAAGGATGCTGTCTGCAAACGGCCTCCTGTGGTTACTTGTCTTTAGCATCTTAAACTCATTGCATCTCTTGGGTGAAGGGGACTTAGGAGGTGTTTGAGTCCGTCTACACGTATGCATCGAGACCTGGACTCCCTCGATTTGTGGAGTGGTCCACTAGGTTCTTAGGATGTAATTCTCGTGAATTCTTACGGGGAGCCAACATTGACTTCTTGGGAAGAGGCATCTGCAGTGGGGCAACCCATGGGAAATGTATCCTTTCTTCTGGAAGACGAGAAGACTTCTTTCTCCGTGGAGATGCACTTGTCATCCCTTTTCCTGGCTAAACATCCCAAGCTATGAGCCTGTTCCTCACGGGACGTGCATTCAAGTGTTCGTGCCCGTGTGCAGGTGGCTCACACAGAAATGGGCTTATAAATCTCTGACAGGACCCCCAAGTGACATTTTCAAGAGCAACGTGCACATCTCAATCATTCAGGTGCCTTGTAAACGTCTGAAGATTCCTTTTGGGAAATTGGTGGGTCTCCAGGGCTAGGCACCTGTCCGTCTCCCCGACCTCTGGTGATGTCAAGACGACACGTGTGTTTGCTTGTCTCGTTCACACCTGTGTTTTATGCCTAGAGTAGTGTCTGGCACAAGGTGGGTGCTCAGTTAATGGGGTTGAACGAATGGATGGCTTACGTAATTAAAATGAGGAGGATACTGGGTGGTCTCTATGTGTACCCTAATCTTCTGATGGTTCCGTTGATGCAAAGATACGTGAACTTGGAAATGCCGGTCTCGTTTATACTTTCTTTTAAAGAAGAAGGGAAGGAAGGAAGGAAAAAGAAGCAAGGAAAAGGGAAATAGGAAGGATGAAGGAGAAAAAAACCAAAAACAACAACCCAGCTGAATCCTTTGCAGTAAGTGTCGCCCTGGCTAGAGTGATGCATTTGCTCTTTTAGGCCCCGCTGGAGCCCTGATTGTTTTGCTCACCATGTGAGTCTCCTTGCTCTTTGGTGGTCCTTTATCTCGGAGCTTCCTCGCAGTCTATAGCAGAAACACAGTTGTGACGGCCTCGCGGAGAGGAACACTCTTCCTGGCACTTGACGGTCAGTGGCCAAGTTCAGGGTTCAGGGAAGACGGCTGTGTGACCAGACGCATGCCTGTCCTGAGGCCTGAGCCGAAAAGATGGGACGTGGGTGGTCCCTTCCAGGATGACCCGTGGCCATAGCGTGCCAGGCGGCTTCCTCTTCGCAGCCGGAGTTTTGCCATCTGGCACCGTGGACTCAGTCCTCTGGGAAGCCTCTCTTCCACCCATACTTCTGCTGTGCTCCTGTGGGCCGCTCCCGTGCAGACACGAGGAGGCTGTCTCTGGGTTGATTTATTAATCAAATATTTATTTAGTGCTTCCTGGTTGCCAGGTTCTGTCTTAAGTGCTCTATGAATATTAACTCATTTAAACTCCGTAATAACTCGAAAGAGGTAGACATTTGCTGGCTTTATTAGTTCAGCTTTATTTTTTCAATGAGGAAACAGAACCATGGGGCACTTACACCACTAGCTGGGGATTATCAGCGTACTAAGTGGTCAGCTTTCCCAACCAGGGACGCTGGCTCCAGGATCCCCATGACAGGCTGCCCCACCTTCCTTTTGGCTCAGCCCTGGCTTTCGGTCTGCTCACCTATGGCACGTCGAGAGCACGACGCCAAGATAACAAAGGAAAATGGCAGGTACATTTATGAACTCCTGTGTCACCTGACTGCCCGCTGCTCTGCTGGCAAATCTTGGGAGCATTTTTGTTTTTCCACAGTTCTAAGCGGTAGCCGTCCTCGACCCATCGAGCTCTTGGATTCGTTCTCGGACGATCCAGATGTTTCTGGAAAGTCTAGGCGTGGTGTTGACGCCGCCCAGTTTCCCACTCCCGGGTAAATTTACACATGATTCATGAGGCCAGGAATGCAGTGTGCAGAGGGGATGCTGTGAGGGGCGGATGGGGGGCCAGGGGTGGCCAGAGGAGGCACGTCTGTGCTCCACCTGGTTTGGGGCTGGCCGTGACATAACAGCCCCCCGACAGGTGCCTGTTGCGATGGAGCAACGTGCCCCGCTTACCTGGAAAGCAAAGCAGGCGGGCTGAGCCTTCCCTCCCCGGGTCCCGTGGTGTTGACTGGCCACGATGAATTCCCATTGTGCCCGGGGACAACTCAGACCCCCAGAACAGCTCAGTGCAGATGCGCAAACATTGTTACCACAACAAAGGAGAGCTCCACACCCATTTGGAGCCTCTCTGTATGAGGAGAGCGGTCTTGTGCACACACAAAGCTAGCAGCTGTGTTTTTCAAGTGGACTGTGAGAGAACCAGGAATAAGAACTAAATGAAGCCATTCTCCTCAGTCCGTGTTTATTAAAAATATATTCACTTCGATTGTCTGGAGCGCATGTTTCAGAGAATTAAAGGCACACTGACTGCCCAGTAAACAGGTAAGAGGATGAAGTTACAGAGGACACTCACTCTTCCCAGCATCCTGTAAAAGCTCTGTTCTCTGGGACTCAGATAACCAGAATATTTGATTTAACTAGAATAGAATGTCTGCATTCTACTTCCAGGAGAAATACAAAAGTAGCCATCGGAGATTTACTTAAGGAGTGGGGGAAAAAAACCCAACCTTTCATGGTTCACCCTGCAGTTTTTACACAAATAGCTGTATTTTCCTAGAATAGTCTGCATTTTGCTTAGTGTTCTCCAAAGAGAGCTAAAGATTAGGCTGGTGGCCCTCTCATGGAAGAAACTTGCATTCTTAAAAAAAACACACGCACAACACATTAATTATATTCAGTATATTCTACTTAATTAGGCAGGAATGCTTTTAGAAAATTCTTCAAGATCAAGAGTGTTCTCATTAGTCCTCAGGAGTAAGAACATTAACCAGAATAGCTTATTCATGGAATAGTTGATCTGTTTGGCCTTTTATCATACCTATCCAACAGCAGAAATGTCTGCCTGCTCCTCCCAGTGAGCGGAAGGGCACAGTTAGGGGTCAGAACGAGCCAGCTTGCCTTGCCCTTGGCAGAGGAAAGCTTACTGGACACTAGGTGAACTTAGTTTCTCCAATCCGTGATATTTATGTGGCTTGGAACTCCCGAGAAAGAAACTCGATGAAGCCCAGGGACCGAGTGCTGGGTAGGAAGGCAGGGGTTTGGCAGAGCAGAACCGTGACTTCTCACTGGGGCCTCATGCAGAGCAAGGGGTCTAAGGAAGTATGTTGGTATTCTGCTCAGGACTCGGTGGGACAAAACAGTCGCCCTCTAAAAACAACGTAAAAACGTTCCAAGCCTCTGGTGTCGATGACTCATGAAGGTCACTAGAAATGGGTAGCCGAGTGGGAGCTGGCTTCTGTTTGGGCCAATTTTTCCACTAACCATTGAGCACTCCCTAAAACCTTGTGTTCAGAGACCCTTGGAGGGATACATTAGGTGGAAGAACAAATGCGACTGAGTGGATAGAGGGACCGGTGGATGGACGTACGTATGAATGGGTGAATGGATAATCCAGTGGTTTAAAAGCAGCCTGTCTCTCTTAACCTACCCATGGGTGGAATCTGGATTTACCACCTCCTAGTTGTGCCCTTGGGCCATGTGGCTAGCCTTGCAAAATCTTAGTATCCTCGGCTGTTAATTATGGCTCCTGATGGCATCTCCCAAATCATGTCACTTTGACAGTTACAGGATAGGGTTGGTGTAAGAGTTTAGCACTGGTGTCTGGTACATTGTTATTGCTGAGTCAATGATAGTGGCCCATTTCCTAAGTCTTTGAGTTCCTGTTGAATTTCCCAAGCAGGCAAGGTTACGAAGCCAAGGCTATGAAGGTTTTATTTCTCTCTTGTCAAGGGGAATAATGTGCCCTTTTTAGAAAGATTCCATGTCTCTTGAATGCAGGGGGCAGCCCATCAAAATGTTGACCGGGCCTGGTCCCCGGTGTCCAGACAACTCAACACTTCAGGACGTTCAAACACATTTCCATTTCCTTGGGATCGCTGGCACTATTAACCAAGGTTTTTAAGCAGGTGAATTGGGGGTCTTGACCCGAATTGCTCGTTTACTGACTGTTTCTCCGTGCCCAGATGTTAGCTGGCATTTGCTAAATTGGTAGACCCAGTTGGAGAGACCAGACAGACTCATTGGTTCAAATGGGCCCAGCACCGGGCGGTGAGATGAATGTAAGCAGCGGTCCCGGTGAGCAAAAGGACACCCAGACTCAGGTCCCGTGCCCTGGATTTGAATTTCTCTTCCATCACGTTCCAGCCCTAGAATCTGTCCGAGCCTCAGTTCCTGGTTAAAAATCGGGCCGGTACCAACTGCCAAGGTCACGCAAGGTTCGAGTGGGTGTCACGGTGGATCAGGCAGACGAGCGCGTGTAGAACCCTAGGTTAGGGGGGCACAGACGTGAGGGGGCGTCTCGGTGATGCAGATGGTGGTGAAGGCACACACAGTGGCTCCTGAGGACCCCTGAAGTTTCCTGGCCTGAATGCTCACAGACAACTGTTTGCCCTGCTCCGACTTGCTGCCCAGTTAATTTACTCTCCCCTGCTCGCCGTGCATCCACAAAAGCCAAGGAGTCCGTGTGCCAAAGGGAACGGCGAACCAAGGCCAGGATCCAGGCAATTCAGGCAAAAAGCGTGCTTTTGTTAGACTTATCCCGATACCACAGCAAACGTGGTGCCGGGGGAGGGGAGGTTGGGAGGAGCAAGCAGGACGATCAGCAAGATTCTTCAGGTTCTTTTCTTTTTTTAATTAATTTTATTATTATTACTATTACTTTTTTATTCCATAAGCTCTATGCCCAGTATGGGACGCGAACTCACGACCCTGAGATCAAAAGTCACGNAGCAAACGTGGTGCCGGGGGAGGGGAGGTTGGGAGGAGCAAGCAGGACGATCAGCAAGATTCCTCAGGTTCTTTTCTTTTTTTAATTGATTTTATTATTATTACTATTACTTTTTTATTCCGTAAGCTCTATGCCCAGTATGGGACGCGAACTCACGACCCTGAGATCAAGAGTCACGTGTTCCACCAGCTGAGCCAGCCAGGCGCCCCCAAGATTCTCCAGGCCCTTAAATGAGATGCCTGTGGGGGATCGGGGGGCGGGTGGGGTTCGCCCTTGTCTGGGAAGCCCCCCTCCGTCCTCGCTTGCCTGTCCCCCTCTGTCCTCTCCTTTCCTCTGCCCCCCTCTCGGTGCCCGCTCTCTTGCAAGCCCCGCCTCCCCGTCCCTCAGTGACCGATTTTCTTTCCGTGGTTGGAAAATAGCTCAGGCCCTAACCCATTTCCTGGGGCACATCCAGATTAATTAGGTGGGACGGGGATGGCACGTTTCAGAATTAGAATAATATTTATCAAGCACCCTGGGGAGAAGGGGATGGAAGATGGAGAGGAGCCGAGGAACGGGAGCAAGGGAGCGAGGTCAGCGGCTGGGGGGCCGAGGGAAGGGGGTGTAAGGGCAGCTGCCCGAGGGCACCGCCTGGGAATTAGGGCCACCTCTCCCCTTGCCAGAAGGTGGGGGGGCCGCGAGCGTGTCCCTGGCTGCCGTGTTCTTCCTTAGGACCCCACGGGGCAAGCCTGCCTCTTTGG
>LNAC01000474.1:984984-1034527 GCA_002007465.1 Ailurus styani | reverse complement strand
AAGGCAGAGGCTTTAACCCACTAAGCCACCCAGGCGCCCTCCTCCTGGTTTTGATTTGCATTTCCCCAGTGACTGATGACACAGAGCTGCTTTTCATGTACACCTTCTTTGGAGAAATGTCTTTTCTGCCCTTCGTCCATTTTAAAATTGGGCTGGGTGTTGTTTTTAATTATTGAGTTGTAAGCGTTCTCTACATATTTTGGATATGTCTCCTCTCAGACATACAATTTACAAATATTTTCTCCTATTTTCTTGATGGTTGTGTTGCCTTTTCTGGACGGTGTCCTCGGATGCAGGCACGTTTTTAATTTTGGCAGAGTCCAGGATTTCTCCTTTTTTCTTTGCTTGCTTGTGATTTTGGTCACACGTATACAAAACCACCGAGGTCACAAAGACGTGCTTCTATACTTTTCTTCGAAGAGTTTATAGTTTCAGCTCTAATATTTAGGCCCATGATCCACGTTGAGTTAATTTTTGCATCTGGTGTGAATGAAGGGCCCAACTTCATTCTTTTGCATGTGGCTTTCCACCTGTCCCTGTCCCAGCACTATTTGTAGAGGAAAGTGCTCTTTCCCCATTGAGTGATCTTGGCACCCTCGTTGAAAATCAGCTGACCGTAGACGTATGAGTTTATTTCTGGGCTGTCAGTTCTAGTCCATTGGCCTATATTTCCGTTATAACTTTCAAGCTCCCTGTTCCTTACCACGGGAACATGGTAGCCAAGTGTCTTTGATAACCAGAGGAACGAAGGAACCCAAGATAACTCGCATAGATGTGTGGCGACAGAAATATGGAAAATGTTTATGACATTTTGGAATTAGAAGGGATGTCATTGGAAGGGTCATGGCAGTTTAAACCCTGTGTTTTGCTGATGGTGGAGAGAAGATCAAATTTCCATTTTCGAGGTTAGCAGAACTGCCCAAAGTCGGACAGCTCATTTGGGATTAGGACCCAAATCTGTCGACCTTACAGGGTGGTGCGTGCTTCTCATTCCCACATCCTAAATCTCAGGTCCCTGACCCGGACCCCGGGTCTGCCTGCACCTCCTTCCCCGACCTCGTGAGCTCCTGTGTTCTCCCTCAGTGCTTGGCCCACCCCAGTGAACGGGGGGAGGGTGCCGACATGTGTCTGTTCCTCGGTTTTCAGCCGGAGGGAGAATGCCAGCCAGGGGCGAAGCGTCTGAAACATCTGAAATTGCTGTATAAATGCCAGTAAATGATAAGATTGCCAGGTTGATGCTCTTCTGCTCGGAAGGTTCAGCATGTCAGAGGCACCATAATGGAAGGCAACGATTCACTCTCAGAGACGCTTTTAGACTGTGAGGGGGCGGCGCGCTGGGCCCTGGAGTCCCGGCGTGAGTGAAGCCGGGGGGTGGGCCGGGCTAGCAGGGAGAGGCCTGGCGGCACGGCACCCTGCCTGCGTTTCAGAGACGCCCCGAGTAGACGAAGAGTCCTCGCCTAGCTTGTACAAAACAGGGGTGCACTCAGAACTGGGGACCCTAAGAACTGGGGACTCAGAACTGGCCCTGCGATGGCCTTCTCTGCATGGGGGGGGGGTCTCTTGTAGCTTGTCCACACTCGCCTTCGCAGCCTCAGACTATCCCTGCCTGTGTCCGTTTTTTCCGTGAACGGTGGTCACCCCCACCAAGCGAGTCCTGTCTGAAACCAGGTGGCGGAGCGATTTTGCTGAAACTGTGAGCCCTTCGGGGGTGGGAACTGTGTCCTGTTTACCTCTGGCTCTGCAGTGACGCGTGCACACCAGGTCTTCCATAAATGCACGTTTGGTGGTTGAAGGGATGTGTTGAGTGAACACGAGTTGCTGGAAAGTCGGGGTAACTGGGTCTCTTGCGGAGGGGCTGGGCCGTTCCAGCTGCAGCAGCCTCTGTGTGCATCCCGTTTCTTCTGTTCCCTGTTTGTGTCTTTTCCTCTTTGTGTTTGTAATTGTTGCCTCCTTGAAGCTCCAGTTGTGGTCACCGTCTGCACCATCTGCCTGGTCGGGTGTTTCCCTTGTTATCTGTACGTCCTGTCTTTGCAGTCACATCATACCTACCCACCTACCTTTCTTTCTTTCTTTTTTATTTATTTTAGATTGTATTTATTTATTTGTCAGGGAGAGAGAGAGCACAAGCAGGCAGAGTGGCAGACAGAGGCAGAGGGAGAAGCAGGCTCCCCGCAGAGCAGGGAGCCCGATGCGGGACTCGATCCCAGGACCCTGGCATCATGACCTGAGCCGAAGGCAGACACTTCACTGACGGAGCCAGCCAGGCTCCCCGTAGATCACACCTTTCTTGGATGGCGAGATCTGTCTGTTGGGTCCCCAGTATACAGGACGTGCAACCCAGTGGGTGTTGCTCAAAGGGGTGATTGTGCCCATGTTTTTCGTAACCTGCTGCTGGAGACGAGGCCACCGATGCCAGCCCTTCCCTGTGGGGGTGTCGTGCTGGCCCGCTGTGCACGTATGTGCCTGGCGTAGGGGGGTGTTTGGGTAGCCAGTATTTTGAAAGGGCTCATGTGGTATAAATTGAAGATAGAAGGTGTACAGAAATCACTGCCCTTTAACGCCTGTGCCCTCAGGCGTGGCATCCTCTGCCCTCCACCCCCTCTGCCCCCCACCCCGTCCCCCACCCCGGGCCCAGCCCCCGACATAGACAAAGTATTGTGTGTGCGTCTCCTGCCGTAGCCCTGTCCATCAAAGGGCCACGGAAGTGAGCCAGCTCCCTGTGTGGTCATGTCCACCTGCTCCGTGCATCTCACTGTGTGATTTCCTCTCTGTTTAGGGCTCTGGCCGACATCTTAAGACAACAGGGACCAATCCCCATAGCACACTGTGAAAGAGAAACTATCTCGGCTATCAATACCTCTCCCAAAGAGAACACACCGGTCAGATCGTCCTCCAAAAACCACTACACCCCCGTGCGGACGGCCAAGCAGACTCCAGGTAAGTGCGCGCTGATCGCCTTGCGTCTTTGCTGGGGGTCGGAGAGGGGGGTTCTGGCACAGGTGTCGGTGAGGTTTCGCTCTGTGGGGCGGGGAGGGGGGCAGGTGGTGCTCCACGGTGCTGTGGGGAGACAGAGCGCGTGGACGAGCCTGGGGACCGTCTCCCGGGGAGGGCCCGACATCAGAGAGACCGTGCCATTGAGCGCCCCGGCTGGGGAGGCGGTGTGGGGGAAGAACGCACGATTTGGGGCATCCGGGATCGAGTCAGTGGCTGGCGTACTCTCTTACCTGAAACGAGGCTTGTGGCAGGCATGGTGGAAGTGCGGTCACCCACTTGCCCACGGGATGGGGTGGTGGAGGTCGCCCAGGACTCCAGATACGTAACGGGACATTGCCGCAGTCAGTCCCAACTGTTGGGATCTTAGAATGTACTCCCCGAGAGTAGGGATCGTGTCTGTAATATAGGGTGACCTTGTCCTGTGCTCTGTAGGTTCCCCCGGAAATATGGTGAGTTTCCGTGTTCTAGCCGTCATCATGATAGCAACGAAGCAGGCTGTATTTTTCTTGCCGTATGGATCAAAAAATGAAGCTCAGTGAAATTTAGTGACTTGGGCAAGATCACTGAGATGTTAACGGTCATAAAAACATGAGTGATACAGTAATATAACTCCCATTTATTTGGATTTTGCTCTGTGCCAAGTGATATGCTGAGCATTTTACGTGTATTTCCTTACTTATTCTTTGCAGCAGTCTTCAAAGTACTTATATTGTCCTAAACAGAAAAGTTCAGCGGTTTTTCCCAAGGACACTTGGGGAGAAAGCAAGCCAGGCTCCAGACCCAGACATAGAGGTTGCGACGGTCAGGACTCGAAAATCCTAACATCCTAACCCAGTTGGGGACATGCATCCAAAGGGTCTGAGTAGGTAGTTTCCTTCCAAGTGCACCCGGGCAAGTCATTTCCCACTGTGAGCATAACCAGACAGCCTAGTACTGACTCCTGTCCCTGGTGCAACTTTCACTTTGACACTTGGATCTGAAACCTTGACGTCCATTCCCCTAACACCTTTCGGAGGATGGGCCCCAGGGTGTGAACTTTACCTGCAGGAAGGATGCCCAGTCGCTTGGTGCTACGAAGTCTGTCCCGAATTCAAAAGTGCGGTGAACGCACTGCCAAGATCAGATTTCTTTTCCGTTCATTCTTGAACTTGCTTCAATTTATTAAATCAGAGACCACACACTTGCCTTTCAGGTAATCTACAGAAACCTTTTGAGGATCTGATAGAAGGCAAGGTCATTCGTCTTCAGAAATGTCCACCTGTATATAAATAGATGTATTCATCCAACATTTTTAATATGACTTGAGGGGATTCACGGTCCCTTCCAAAGTTAGAAATCCCTGATTGAAAAGTAAAGACGAGAGATCTACCTTTGCCAAAAATCCGAGGTGCACTTTTAGTCTTACTATTATAGATGCTTAAGCTGTAAGCAATGGCAGGAGGCTTGGCAAAAACATCCAGACTGGTAATCCTCCATCTCGCTGCCCGTCAGCATCACCTAGGAGCTCTTAAAAATGCTGATGCCTAGGTCCTGCACATTAACCCGAAGTTTCCAGGGACGCTCCTGGCAACAGTGCTTGTGAAGGTGAAGAACCATTGATCCAGATGGATTCCTCATTTTATGAGTAAAGACACTGCAAGGCTATGCCATAGGTGGTTCTCAAACTTGGCTGCACATTGGAATCACCCCAGAGAGCTTTAAAAACGAGGGCTACCTGCGTCTCACCCCCAGAAAGTGTGGTTTAATGGATGCTGGAGTGTGGCCTGAGCATGAGCCGGGGAGATGGGTGCTGAAATCTTCCCAGCTGATTCTACTGTGGAGCAAAGTTTGAGAATCGCCGGGTGGTGGAAAATGGCAGAAAGGCACTCTTCTCACTAACCCTCATTTCCATTGATCGCTGTTGAATCCAACCTGGGTATTACGACTAGGGTCGAGGAGGGTCGTTTTGTTTTCCTGAAGACTCTCGGTTTGAAGTCAGGCTTCTCCGGGACTCGTCTGCCATCTTGGAACGTCAGGTCACCCTGGTGTCCAATGCACCCCTGGGAGTTTACCCCGATTCCACTCTGCTCTGATTTCCCCTGTCTCATTCACCAGCCGGCTCGTTCCCAGCCGCCGAATCCAGGCCGATTAAGCAGACAGTCCCGATTGGCTCTTTAACGCATTTCTGGGCAGGAAGATTTGTCATTTCTTCTGTTCTGGGCGTACATCATCTCCCGGTAATCCAAGAAGGAACGCTTAGAGTTCCGCCATTCCCTTCTGGGCTCGTTCGGAGAAACCCTACCCAGTATTTCTCCACCGGAAACCCTCCCCTCTGCGTTTCGGGGTGGGTGTGAATCCCCAGGTCCAGCGCGCGCTCTCAGTAGCGGTGACAAATTTAACAGCAAGCTCATGGCCCCCAAACATCTGCAGGCTCGCATGGGCTCCACGGCTTTTCCACGCACCTGCTGATCTCCTTTGCCCCAAAATGTGGCAGCCGGGGGCAGAAGTTTAAGCAGAACTTTTCCCACGGGTCCAAAGGGGAGATCGACTCTTATTTTTGTCACCCCTTGAATCAGCAAGCCACTGGTCAGAGGGGTTCGGTGGTAGAAATACTGGAGGTTGTCAGAGTGTGAGTCGTTCCGGTACCCACAGTGGGGTCCGCGGACCATCTGCCTCAGCACTCTCAGGGGGGTTCGGGGGGGGGTTGCCACGTCTCAGGCATCCGGAGCGCCTGCATGATTAAAAAGAGATTTTATTTATTTATCTGAGACAGAGTGAGAGCACACAGAGGGAGGGGGAGAGGGAGAAACAGGTTCCCCGCTGAGCAGGGAGCCCAATGCGGGGCTCGATCCCAGGATCCCAGGATCCCAAACCGGAGCTGAAGGCAGGTGCCATCCAGGAGCCCTGAGCACCTGCATTGTAGTGAAATCACTTAGCTGGGGAAGTTCGAGAAGCGATAGAAAAGCCTGGGGTCTGGAGCACATCCCCTTGTCTGTTTTCTGGCCCCGGGACCTCCTCCCTACGTGACCTTGGCAGGCTGCTTGGTCTGTCCTTGTCTGCCCTTGAGGCTAGTAGTCCCTGCTGCCCTGGGTTGTTTTATGCATATAATGAGTTAAACCAACTAGAAGACTTAAAACCGGTCCTGACCCGTAACACACACTCCCCGTGAGCTGTGACCGGGCTGCGGAAGTGTATCCACGGCTCATGGCAAATTATTAAAAAAAAAAAAAGAAAGAAAGAAAGAAAGAAAGAAAGAAAGAAAGAAAAGGGGGGGGCGGAGAAACAAAGGCATTGGTATTTTTAGATGAGGCAGGGTCTGTGGGGTTGTGTCCCAGATGAAAGCCCCCGAACCCAGGTCTTCCTACACTTGGCTCCTGCCCACAGTGCATCTTTTGAGGGTGAAAGTGGTTTGTCGGGCTTTGTAGGGCTCCCTCCGGCTTTTGGATGCTCAAAGCACATGCCTGATTAGGTTTAGGAAGTGGGGTAAGTCCTGCCTTAATGTAATAATATGATGAGAACATGAGTAGCAAAAGTACCATTTATTGAGCATCTACTATGCGTTGGGTCCTCTGTTAAACACTTTATTTTTTATTTTATTTTATTCTGTTTTATTTTATTATTCTATTGTATTCTATTGTATTATTTTCTATTGTACTGTATTGTACTGTATTCTATTCTATTCCATTTAAATATTTCGTTTTTAAGTAATCTCTACATCCAACGTGGGGCTCGAATTTAAAACACAGAGATCAAGACTCGCATGCTCTACCGACTGTGAGGTAGCCGGGCACCCCTAAGGTTTTATTTTAATTCCAGGAGACACTTTATACTAGAAGGTGGACCCTGTAATTTTTCATAGACATAGGAGCTCCTATTCCCATGTTAGAAAATTCCTCTTTCCTTCTGGAAGAGCCTTCTGGCTAATGCTTCCAGAAGTCCCTTCCCGAGTTCAAAGGGAGATGCATAACGGACCGTGGGGTCCGTGCACCAGCCGCGACTGCATCCCCACGGGAGATGGTTAGCAATGCAGAATCTTGGGCCCTTTCCCAGAAGTACCGAGTCAGAATTGGCTCTTTAACAAGATCTTCAGACGCTGCGTAAGTGCATTCAGGTGGGAGAAGATCCCTTTTGCGTGGCGAGCCTCAGCCCAGCAGCACAGTGGAGCCGTGTACACGGCCAGTTCCGAAACAACTCATGCCTGGCTCTCACCCCCCGAAGATTCTGCATTAATCGGTCAGGAGTAGAACCTGGACACTGGTATTTATCAAGAGCTCCCCACGTGGTTCTCACGTTCAGCCGACGTCGAGGACCAGAGCCCAGAGGGAGGCTGGCAAGTGAGGGAAACATCTTGAGGGCTGGGGAGCATGGGTGCACTTCACGACCCACCAGCTCGAGCCCGGCTGGCCCAGGTTAGCGGGCTGCAGAGACACGTCCTCCCCACGGCCGGCGGGGCAGAGGGAGGGGAGGGGCGCAGGTGCACCGAGCCGGAGGGGCCAGCGTGCAGGTCTGACGGGGACACCGCACCACAGCGGGGAGGAGTGGAAATACCAGAATGGACTGGAAGGTCGGGTAGAGCCAGGCATCGGGAGATGCCCCCGGGCCTGGGGCTGTAGGTCCCCAGAGACTTGGGGGGGTCGGGAGGGAAGGAGGACTTGCTTGGTCTTCATGGGTGGGGAGGAATGGGGAACTTAGCATCTGCCTGGCCTGACTCAGCCCTAAAAGAGCCTGGCCGGGCGCCGCCGGGGGTCGTCGGGGTACCTGTCCCTCCCGGTAGCGGGTGATACCACGTGTTGGGGTTCCAAAGTTTTGATACCCAACTTCCCCCTTCTCAAGAGTGGCCTCCGCTGGAGGAAATAAATATTTATGTCCCAGCCACACACCACTGTGAGTTGTATAAATGGGCAAATCAGTCATCCTGCCTCTTGTCAAAGCTGCGTGCTGTGATGGCAGGCGAAGGGAGCCGTGGACGTGACTGTTTAAGCTTCGTGGAGACGGGGAATGAAGCATGGGGCGCTGATGGGGAAACGCTTTGTCACACCTCCGCGGGCCCCTTGCCGCTCCCACCACCTTCCATGTCTCTTGCCGGAATCCAGGCCCTGTCCCTCCTCATGTCCCGTCCATGCCTGCCTTGGGGTCTTTCTCTCTTTGGATTTTTGGCCGCAGACTTTCCATCCCCAGAACTTGGGTGCTGTGAAATCCGGTGCTCAGGGCGGCAGCGCCTTGCCAGGCTCCTCAGCTGATCTGGTCCCCTGCCTTACTTTCTTCCAAGCATGTGTGCCATCTAAACTGGGGACTCCTTGGTTCGTTGGTTCCTTGTCTCTGCCGCTATCAGAACATAAGCTCCACGAAGCAAGGGTTTTTGTCTGTCTCTTCACTATAGTATCTCTGGACCGGGAGCGTTGCCTGGAAGATCACGGATGCTCCGTGACTCTTTGTGCAGGGAGTGGATGAATAAATGATGACACGGTCCCTTCCTAGGAAGGACGTAGGAGCAGGTGCTGGGGACGCAGGGGCCCCCACCATTCTGCCCACTGTGCCAAGAAAGACTCTTCTGTAGACATCTTAGAAACTCAGGCAGCTCAGGGTCTCTGTTCCCAGATTGGGGCTGCAGGCCATACACCTAAACTCTGAGAAGCTTCTGGTTTCCCAGCCCCTCTCGGGAAGTGGGATTCTTCTTTTTTGCATCCCCAGGGAGACAGGACGGTCTTGTTCTAGAGGGGGTTGAGATGATGGCCGCAGACGACGTCGGAGCTCTTGGGGGTCGGTGAGATCAGCTGGCCCACGGCGTAGGACCTGGAGTGGGCAGGCCTGGGTGCGAATCTTCCCTGCCCGCTCACAGGCTCTAAATCTGCACCTGCGGTTCTGACAGGTCCCCAGGAGGCTGGCATGGCGTCTCCCTCCCAAGACTCCCCATTCTTACCCTGATATTGGGTCACATCCATCCTCCCCATTTTACAGGTGAGAACAGTGAGGACGGGAACATTGGAGACCTTGCCTAAGGCCGCAGATGCAGTCATGGGTAGAGAGGGGATTCCCAGCCGGGCAGGCTCCAGCCATGGTGCTCTTGAGCCTCTCTTCTGTTACTTTTATATTTTGCTTCTATTTCCTTATGTTTCACGTCACATTCAACGTACACGGCAGGATGCCCTCATCTCCGGTTCACAGAGGCTCTGCCGTTCCACCTGACCCAAGCTGTAGGCGTGGAAGCATTTGTGTCTTGAAGCATCTAAAGCTGGTTTTTGTCTCACCTGTTGTGAAAAGAGAGGGCAACCAGGCCAAAATACAGTGCACGGTGTGCTCTTGTGTTCCCCAGTAGTTGACACGGAGCTTATCACGTCCCCGATGTTGTGCTGGGTCCTGCGGGGTCCACGAATGGAGCCCTGTCAGTCCCCACAGTTGACAAGCATGGAGACAAGCATGGAGCTGTCCTCACAAGGACATCAGGGTGTGGGTGTAGAGAGGGGAGCGGGAAACCCAGGATCCCACAGAGACTGGCATGCTTGAGTGGGTTTTGCAGGATGCCTAGGAGTTCCACAGGCTGGAAAGGGTGGGCAGTGAGGTGTGCAAAAACAGTGCAGGCTGTCTGCCAGAGTCCTCAAGGGTGGGAAATAAAATCTGCAAGAAACATTCCGTGGAAAGGGTGCTGTCTGGAGCTTGGCCCTGTGGGGGTGTGTGGCCCCTCCACGTTGCAAAGCTCCATGGGTTCTTAGGGTCAGCTTTTTGTGCTTTGCTATTTGTTGCTTCTCTTGGGTCCAGGCAGGCCGCGACTCCCTATGCTGACTTCAGCATGTCCACCCCCCTTGCTTAGCCAAAGGCTTTCATCTGGACTGAGCACCAAACCTAGTACGCTCGAGTGGCGAGGAAGAGTCACCTTGCTCACTGGGGGGACCTGTGTCTTACCCAGTCTTTTACATCGATTGTGGTGCTTCTGCTATTTTCCTTTCTCACTTTCCTCCAGTGTGTGGGACACTGCAGCTGAGTGATGTCTGGGCAGCCAGACCTCCGCATAGCCTATTTCCGAGCTGTTCCCCATTCACATTCTTGTTTTCACGCCATTTCCCAGGACACTGGATCCTTTTTGTGAAATTCCACCACTGAAGTCATCTGTGCCTTCAGCCAAGGATTGAAGGCAGTCGGGGTGGTGGTTAAAGGCACAGACTACTGAGCCAGACTGGGGTGAATCTAGCCTGCCTCAGTTTCCCCATCTGTGAAGCAGGGCTGGTAATAACACCTCCTTCTCAGACGGCTGCAGGATTAAAGCAGTGTGAATGGAAAGCAGTCGGAGTAGCATCCGATGTAGGGAAACACTGTTTTCAGTCCACCGGGGCTCATGTGTTGGTCACTAGGCCGCCTGGGACTGTTGAATGCTTAGAATTGAAATTGAAATTGAAATATGCTTCACAGCCTCACAAATTTCAAATGGATTTTTTTTTTTTTTGGCAAAGAGCATGTAAGCTATCTACGTAATTTTTTATGTTGATTGCATGTTGAAGTAGTCGTATTTTGCATCTATTGGATTAAGTAGAATCTATTATACAATTAATTCCACTCGTTTCTTCTTTTTTTTTTTTAACATGACGACCAGAAAATGGAAAATCACACTGATCCAAACGTCAGTGGCATGGAGAGTCTACTTGAGTTCAAGTTTCATTCACGAACAAACAGACCCTTTGCAAGCTTACACTGTAATGGTAGAGGCAGGAAAGTATATCATGAATAATTTCAGGGCATGACGCTCAGACACAATCAGAGGAATGACCTGCTTGAGAAGCGCTAAGAGGGAATCACTTATTTTTTAGAGATTGTATTTATTTGTTTGTTTATTTAGAGTGCACACGAGCAGGGGGAAGGGTAGAGGGAGAGAGAGAATCCCAAGCAGATTCCCCGCTGAGCACACAGCCTGACATAAGGGTCGATCTCACGACCCTGAGATCATAACCTGAGCCGAAACCAAGTGTCAGGTGCTCAACCAATTGAGCCACCCAGGCACCCTGGAGGGAATAGCTTTTGATAGTGTGGTCCGAAGAGGTGGCATTTGAGCTGGTAGCTGACTGGTAGGCAGGAGCCAGTCACGGAGAGATGTGGAGGAAGAACATTCTAGGCACAGGGCATAGCAAGTGCAAAGGCCCCAAGGCAGAGCAGACCTGATGTTTTCAAGGCGCAGAAATCAGGCATGGGTGTCGTGTGTGGCAGGGGTAGACACGGGCCAGCCACATAGGGTGTTGGAGGCCATGTAAGGAGTGTGGATTTTGTGCAAGCGTGATCTGATTTCTGTTTTAATGTGATGAATACGATGACTTTGGTTGCCTTGTCATCGAGATGGGCTCTGCCGAGAAGCAGGAAACAACGAGCATTTCTAATAGTGAGATGAGTTGCTAGAACCTTCTCTGACTTTCTCCTCCACAAGAAGAGGTATAAAGGAGCAGGGTGATGTGGGATGTGATCAGACAAATGAGGCTCCAAATCTCACCCCAGCTTGGACGAACCCATAGACCTTCGTCCAGGGCTCTCTAAGAGGGCTTGGCCAACTTTTTCTGCAGGGGGCCAGACTGTAAACGTTTTAGGCTCTGCACCCTGCAAGCCTCTGTGGTATCTGTTCAGGTCCACCAGTGCGGCGTGGAAGTAGCCGTAGTAATAATGAAATGAGAGGCTCGGCCGCGTGCCCATAAACCATTATTCACAATAACAGGCAGTGGGCAGGGTTTGGCCTGGGGGCTGTCGTTTGTCAACGCTCGCTCTCAACCTCGCTCTGAAAGCCACGCCTGCCTTCCATGTGGCATGCGAACAGGGACGCATTCTGCACAAAGACGCCGTGGGCGAGCCGGGGGCCAGCCAGAGCCCTGAGCCCTGAGCCTTGGAGGTGTTCTGCAAATGTCAGGCCTCTCCCCCTTTCCTGCAGCTCTGGCCAGGATGTTGCTCAATGCTGATTTTCCAGTTGGTGGAACGGGCCCTAAGGAGTGTTGATGAATTAGCCACCTTGTAGCCAGACCAGGGTCTTCCGTGGGCCCCAAGTTCTTGGGGGGGGGTGTTTATCCATCACCTGGGTGATGATATACCAATGTGCTTATCAAATTTACAAGTGACACATCAGTTGGAGGGATGGATAGCACCCTCCCCCCCACCTTGATGATGACAGACTCAGGGTTCAGAATGTCTCCGTGGGTGTAGACACCCCAAGGTCATGTCCAACAAGCCCACTCTGCTGTTTGAAGTTCATGCTTCCGCTTGTATCGCAGATCCTGTTTCTCTCCAGTCCTCAGACGCGTTGTCCCCTTGACCTACAGCCCCTCCCCTCCGGTTCCACGAGCTGTGTCCTTCGGCGTGCAAACGTGCTCTGCTCCCCACCTCAACACAGAAGGACAGCCCTCCCTCCACTTGGCATCCCTCTGCCCCTTCTCTCCCCAACTTTGCAAAACAGTTGTCTACACCTGCTGCCTCCACTTCCTCGCCTCCCACCCGCTTCTCGGCGTGGCACACTGGCTTCCATCCCCTCCACTCTGCGGCTTTGGGGGTTCAGCCAGAGTGGGGCTCCTGCCCCTCCCTCCTTTGAAGCCAAAGCTCTGGTCCCTGGAGCCCATTCAGGCTTCTTGTGCGTGCTCCACTCTGTGTTCTGTCTGGAATATTCTCTCTTTGCCTCCTTTCCCCCAGTCTTGCCCCCCCCCAACTTCCCAGGTGTGAGCTGAGCTCCCACCGACACAGGGGTGCCCTTGGCACCCCGGGCTCCCTGTCTTTGCCGAGCATCGGGACTGCGTGAGTGTCGGCCGCAGCTCAGAGCCCAGCTCTGCCCCCTCCCGGCTTTTGGGCCTTGACCGATTTACTTAACCTCCGCATGCCTCAGTTTCCTGGTCTGTAAGCTGGGACAATGCTGTCTTCTCCATGGGTTGTAGTGAGGATTCGATGCGCTAATGACCTGTGTACTGTGCGGGTCTTTCTCAAGCCTGTCGGGCCCCAGCGCAGCTCACCCCGTGATCCCTGGGGCCTGGCCTTATGCGCATCCCTTCGGTCCTGGTAGGGGACTGCAGGCCCCGTGACAGGCTCGGGGGCGTGGTGGACACTGTTCGGGGGTCAATGACCAGAGCAAATTGCTGGTGGCACTGGATACAGCAGTTTTTAGACAGCATTGAAAGAACCTCGAGTCGGGACCCAGGTTCTTCCCGTGGCTCGTGTGAGGACACCTGCGCTCCTGGGTCCTGTCGGAGACACCCATGCCCTGCGTGTCCCCAGAGAGTGACACAGAGCTTTGTGAAATGCTTGCCGGGCACTGACTTATGTAAGCCCCATAGCTACCCGACAGAGCAGTCACAATGATCAGGCAGACCAAGGCTCAGGAGCTCCAGAATCTTGTTCAAGGTCACACAGCCAGGAAGGGCTGGTCTGGGCCGAGAGCGCAGGCAGTCTGACCCCGGAGCCCGGGCCCTGACATCAGACTGGCCAGAGGTACAGACCAGAGCCACAAACGGACAGGGGACACGGGGGGCCCCTTGCAGCTACCCGAAACCTGTCCTGTGACCAGGGGGCCGTCAGTGCTGGCCTCTGCTTTTCACCATGCCTGGACTTGGCTCTGTGGAAGATGCTAGAAAAGGCCACTGGTTGCTCAGCCTCAGGGCACCTGTTTTCATGATGTGAGCCCCTCAGCTCCAAGACAGAGGCCACCTGGCCAGCGCTGAGCCGCTCGGTCTGGGATGCATTTAAGCAGGGCTGGGGAGCCTCTGGGAGTGGGTCGTGTCCCCTCACCCCTGCTGGAGGCCGCTGGGGCAGGATGTGGATCTGGCTCACTCTGCCTGTCCCCCCCTCCCCCCGAGCTCACTTAGCCGCTGCAATGCTTTGCCTTTCTCTTGGGATTCTGTGACCCCTGGGATCAGAGCGCAGGGAGCCCACTGACTGTCCCATTCATTCTCTAGCCCAGCCTTGTCCCAGAGGGGAGTTCATTCCCACCGCAGCATTTCAAGCCATTCAGAAAGCGAGTCCCAACCCCCCCCCCCCCTTCAGATCCTGGGAGTGGAGGAGGGTGCTCGGGAATGGCTCCTCCCCGCCCAGGGTTGCCTTACGAAGGGGTGTGCCCAGGAGCAGAGACTTCCAGATCCCAGAGGAAGGACCGTGCCCGAGGTGCCCTGCCCACTTGGAGAGCCCCATCCTGCGTGGGGACCGCAGGGGCTTGGCCAGCTTGGCCAGAATGGACCCCCCCTTCCCTTGCCCGCACCCGTGCTGCCAGGGAAGCAGCCAGAGTTGGGGGGCGGACGGAGTCTGCTCTCACCATATGGCCAGGGGAGAAGGGAGAGTCACTGAGCTGGTCTGCTAATTACCTACCACGCCCAGGAAGCAGAAGGATTTAGAATGTGTGTTGCCTGTTACCCAAACGAGGTGCAGGGGAGAGAGAGGGAGAGCCAAGGCGCTGCGGACAGGGCGAGAATGCACAATTACCTCGGTGAGTTGGCAAAACGGAGGGACCAGCGGAGCACGCCCGGTTCAGCGAGTTCAAGAACAAGAGGGCTCTGGACAGGGGAGGCGAACTGCCGCAGGCCTCCGGGGAGGGTGGCCGCACGTCCTCGGCCCTCAAGTTGGGAAAGATGAGGGCCCCCAGGGTGACGGGAGCCCAGCCTGCGCCCGAGGGGGTGGTAGGGATCTTCTTCCGTCGTGGGTGCCACGAATGTCACCTACTGAGTACAGGATAGTGGGGGGACCGAAGATGGACGAGGGGACATCGAGCCATCTGCGTCTCGGTGTTAGACATCCACTGTGCATCGAGCACTCCGTTAGGTCCTACGGAAGCCAGGTGAGCAGTGAGACACAGTCCTGGCCTCCTGTGCAGCCAGGAGCACAAAGACAGGACCATACAGTAAAGAGATGGTGCCCCACCAGAATGATAAGCCACGTGCTCAGAAGGTTCAGAAGACGATGCTCTGGTCAGGGAGAGCGTCACCTGGGGCCTTGAAGGGAGGGTGGGTTAATGGGTGAGGAGGGTGGAGGGTGAGCTTTTGGCTGGTCCCCTGGGGCCAGAGCCTACCCGGCAAGGATGCCGAAGGGACCAGGGGTTTGCAAAGGCGAGCAGCGACCAGTTCCTTTGGAAAGGTTGGTCATGGCTTTTCTGGAAACAGAGCGTCATGGTGAAGGAACCAGGGAAAAGGCCAGAAGGAACTAGAACTCTGTGTCCTGTTGGAGAAGGCTGCTCCGAGCCGGGGGCTTTTCTTTTTCCTTCTTTAAACATACGGGCTGTGTCCCCAAGGGGCAGGAGCTGTGTGGGAAGGAGTGGGGTGCCTAATGTGGAGGTGCCGTATGGCTCCTCCATTTGTTGAGCTAATTATGGGGGATTCGGTTGGGGCAAGGCTGGACCCTGCAAGGGGGCTTGGAGAGGAGGCTTTGAGGGACTGTAAGGTGAGAGGTGCCCAGAGGAGGAGGTGCAAGGACCCCAGGCCATGAGCAGCACCCTGAGAAAAAGGGGAAAGGGAGGTCAGAGTGGGACTTAGGAGACGCTGATTCCTTCGTTCACGTAAAAATGATTTTGACCCTTTACTGGGGACCAGGCCCCGAGGCTATGGGAGTGAACCAAATAATGTCTAGTCTCAGACTGCTTACATTCGGTTATAGGAGGCAGGAACTAACCCATAAACATACAGCATAAAATCGGGTCATGATAAGTGCTTCAAAGGGAAACAGAGCAGAGAAGTAGAAAGTGGTGGGAGGCAAGTAGGAAAAAGCTGGGTTTGAAGAAGGGCCCTAAATGACTGGTCACATTCCTGAAGCAGAGACCCGAATGACTGAGAGGATGAGTTGTGACTGTCCCAGGTGACCCAGGTGAGCTGTGACTGTGTGCAGAGGGGAGATTCAGCCAGGGGTGTTGGGGAACGAGGAAAGCAGAGTGGCTAGTGTGGAGAGAGCCAGGGTAGAGACACGGTAGTGGATGAAAAAGGATCAAAGAGGTGGGGTGTTGTGGGCCCCGGTGGGATCTTGGGTTTCATTCTGGGTGTGATGGGAGCCATTGTGGGGGTCGCAGCAGAGGAGTGATAAGATCTGCCTTGTGTCTGACATAATCCCCCTGGCTGCTGTGTTGAGAATGGACCCTGGAAGGGCAAACATGGAGGAAAGAAGTGGGAGGAGGTGGAAGCTACTGCACCAGCCTGGGGATGAGACAGAGGCTTCGACTAAGGTGGTGGTGATGGAGGATGTAAGAAAGATTCCCCTTCAGTGTCTCTTTATTCTTAACTTCTTGTTTTGAAGAGTTTTAAACCAATGGAAACTTTTGAAATGATTAAATGACACAGTAAATACCTGCATGTCCTTCACCAGTAATTAACATTTGCCTTCCTCTCTCTCTGTTCTCCTCCTCCTCTTCCTTCTATCACTATCACCATCATCACCATCATGATCATCACTGTCACTATCACCATTCTCATTACTGTCACCATCATCATCACCATCACCACCATCATCACCATCATCACCATTATCATCATTACTGTCGTCACTACTATCATCATTGCCATCATCACCATCATCATCATTACTGTCATTGCTACCATCATCATCATCACCATCATCATCATTACTGTCATCGCTACCATCATCATCATCACCACCATCATCACCCTCACCGTCATCATCACAATCACTATAATCATCATTACTGTCATCACTACCATCATCATCATCACCATCATCTTCATCACCATCACCACCATCATCATCACCATCGCCATCATCACTACCGTCATCACCATCATCATGATCATCATCACTATCATTATCATTACTGCCATCACACCATTATCATCTTCACCACCAGCATCACCATTATCACCAACATCACTATCATCATCGTCACCATCATCATCATCACCATAACCATCACCACCACCATCATCAACATCATCATTAACATCATCACCACCACCACCTTCTTCATCACCACCACCATCACTATTAACATCATCATTACTCTTGCTATCTTTTTCATCACCGTCATCATTACTGTCACCACCACCATCATCATCGTCATCACCATCATTATTATTACCATCATCTTCGTCATCACTATCACTACCATCACCACCATCGTCAACACTATCACCATATCACCATCATCACTGTAGTTACCACTATCATCATCGTCATTATCACCATCATCATCACCATCGCCATGACCATCAGCAGCATCGCTATCATCCTCATCAAAAGGGAACCATGTGAGAGTAAGCTGCAGAAATCATGATACCATGATTCTTCACTCCTAACTATTCCTTCATGCATCTTCTAAATTCAAGAATGTTTTCTTACAGAACCATGAAACAATTACTCAATGTCAAGAATTCCTCTTTGTTGCAATACTGATACCTAATAGAGAGTGCAGGATTTATTTGAAGTAGAAATGACAATATTTGCTGATGGACTGTATGGTGGGTATGAAGGGAAGGTAGCAGTCAGTGATGACATCAAGATTTTGGACAGAGAAAATGGTTACTGAAAATGGCCAAGCCAGTGTAAAGACCTGGAGTGAATTGCTGAAAGCTCTTCCCCAAAAGAAGGTTAGGAGGAGTCTGAGTGTTGGCGGATGAGCTGAGTTGGGCCGTCCAGTTCTCCAGTGTATGTTTCCACAGCACTTCTAAGGGAAGTCAAAGAATCTGGGCTCTCTCCTCCTCTCTCACTGTCTCTCTGTCTCTCTCTGTTTGTCTCTCTATCTCCATCTCTGTCCCTCTCTTTCTCTCTCTCTCTCTCACACACACACACACAGACACACACGCACCCCACGTGTGCACATCCATACATATACAGACTTCCTTCTCCCAGTGATCTGGACCTGAATTTAGCCATAGTTATATCTCACCATAACTAAGGAGAACCAGTAATGGCCCATTAGACTGTAAGTGTCTTGAGGACAGGGACATGTCTGCTTTACTTACTGTATTCATAGTCTGCACCTTTTGGCACTTAGTAGATATTCAAAAACTATTCTTGAGTAAATGGAAGAGTGAATGCTCTTATTTAACACACGAGACAGGGTGCCGCAGTCATGAATGTGTGTGCGTGCAAGTGGCAGAATACCTAAGATAACAGTTGTTGACACAAAAGAGAAGCGTCTCTCTCTCTCTCTCCTATAAAAGCAGTCAGTCCAGGGATGGTATGGCACTACAGTGTAAGGGAACTCCTTTTATCTGTTTGGTTTGGTTTCTAAACATGGGGCTCCCACGTCATCGCCCAAGGTGGCTTCCCAAGCACATGCCATCATACCTGCACCCCAGGAGGAAGAAGGGACCAAGACCATATCACATTTCTTTAAGGACGCTTGCTTGAAGTGGCCGTACCACTCCCACTTCCATCACGTTAGCCGATGTAGTGACCATGTGACCAGTTAAGATATGGGAGTTCTTTTGCTAGTGAAACATGACTCATGGGGACATTTAGTGTCATAGTATGGCCTGGCAGGGGACCGGGGCTGTGTGGTGCTTTCTACTACGAACCGTCAGTATGGAAAGCCAGCAGGTCTGGTGAATCGCTGTGGCCACCATCTGCACTTCCCACTGTAAGGACAATCAGTTTTGTCCTTAAGGGGACCATGCCCAGGAGGGTCAGGGCCGTGGGACACCTCTGGAGAAATATCTGAAAGCTCTGAAGGAGTCTGTGAAGCAGGGACCACAGAACATCACCCCCACGGTGAAGCCAACACGTTGTAGGAAGCCTCTGGAGAGGTTCAAGTGTTCCCAACTTTGTCCCCAGCCGTGAGGTCCCCGGAGTCCGAGGCTGTGTCCTAGTCAGCTTTGGGAGGTCCCCGGAGTCCGAGGCTGTGTCCTAGTCAGCTTTGGGCCCTCACGCTGCCACTGCTGGGAGCACGGGCCCTCCCCTGCGCCCTGAGCCCTAGCCCGTCCCTGCTGAATGAAGAGAAGGCCACGGACTGAGATTAGTCAGGAGTTTGACGAGATGTAACAAGGCCAGTTTTTTCCGAAATAGAACGTTTGTGGAGGCTTTGCCAGAACTATCTAGAAAGTCTGTCAATGTGGACCTTGCCTGAGCCCAGCCAGCCACCCCTGCCGGGAGGCAGGAACAGTCCCTTCTGGATGAAGACCCTCGGGTGGGTGGGGAAGACGGCAGCAGCTGCGGAAGCCCACACCTGCCCCTCCCTGCTCCTTGATTCTGATCGGTATTGGAGCTTTATAGTTCCCTTTGTGTGTGTTTAGCTTGGGGATTTATCACTGCGGCTTAGATCTGTGATGCAATAGATAAACCTGCACTTTAATAAATGTGGCATTTCTTTCCCCCGTAAGAATGAGATGAAAGGAGATGGGGCCTCCGAGGAGGCCGGCCAGGGCGGGCAGGTGGGGCTGGGGCACAGAGAAGGCAGAGCCAACCACACGGCTTTGGGACTTGGGACGGGAACGCCGGAGCGCAGTTTGGGGTCCTTTTAGAGGGAGGTGGTCCACATCGCTGCTCCAGAGGGGACAGCCCTGTGTTTTCCGTGGAAAGGAGCTAACGTGCGCAGTTTGGGTCCCCAGTCAGGTCCTCCTCCTGGAGCAGCTGGGAGGACCCCTCCTGTGGTCCTTTGGAAGTGACGTAGTGTGAGCTCAGGGGCTGGGGGGATTCTACGAGGCCATGGTTTCTGCTCCACGGCAGAGAAGCCCTGTCTTGGCGGAAAGAGTGGCTGGGCAGAGACGTTGCTTCTCCTCTCTGGACCTCAGTTTGCTTTTTCTTCCATGAGAATACTAATACATGTTTGTAGGATCCTCGCAGAGATAAGAGACAATAAGTATAAAGGAGCTGGCAGAGTCCCCACACATAGTTGATGAGTAAAGAATGATGACATCGGTATTGTTAGCATGGGGTTTGGATCAGTGTTGTGTAATAAACACACTGTTCCTTCCATGTCTTCAGAATGGGCAGCTCTGCGGTTTCCTTTGGTCCATGTGAGCCCACTTTCCTAAGAGGCAGTTGGAAAGGAATCCCATGGAGCAGATCATATGATGACCACTCCTGTCACCTGCAGATGACAGGTGTGAATCACAGAAAGGCTGGCTGACTTGCTCAAGGTCACACCTGTGTGACCTTGTGCGTGGCAGTGCCAGGAGTGGTTCCACAAGGTTGTGAAGACACAGGCTCCCTCAGCCCTCCTGGTTTGAGCACTGTTTGCAGTCTCCTTACGATCTTTCATTCACAGCCATAATGTCACAGAGACTGAGAACAGAGAGAGAGAGAGAAGACTAGGGCAATGACCTGTATTTTCAGTTTTCGTGAGCAAGCTCACACTTTCAGGGCTGCTCTGGGCAGACACCTGGCTTCTTAGATTTTCCTATAGGAGAAACTCCCAGTGATTTTCAGAGCCATGAAGGTTTAGCTGAGGTCGACCAGCAACCTCCAGCCAATGGACTTGCATGAGTCAGAAGGACCAGGTGGGTGTTCTGAGCCTCGTCGTTCTCTGAGAAGGAATGAGATGCTTTCCTATCCAAACCGTCTTCAGTAGGAGCCACTGAAGAAACAAGCCTCGATAGCGTTTCTGTTTGTGTCTTGTCACATGAAGGTTCGCTTAATAAGCACCTTGCAGGTCTTTTTTGGAAATTTCCCCTGGGATGTCTGATTGCTCTGATTGAAATTTACTGCAAGTAGATTGAGATTCCTTAATCCGCTTATTCATCCATTACTGATTGAGTACTAATCCTGTTCTGGGATGGGATGCCATGCCCACAGAGGGCTTACAGTCTGAGTAGATAAGACGTGGGCTTATGTTTTAGCACATGAGTTAAAGATCTGCACAGAATTATGATTCAAGAAATGTTCATTTATCTGCCATAGGAGTAAGGCCTGTGCAGAGAGAGGTTGAAGTACAACATCTGAGCCAGCTGAATTGAGAGGTACACATGAATTGTGTGGGGGCATTCCTGTAAGTAGGAGCATACTTGCAAGTTTATTCGTTCTCTGAGGGTTTGCTGAGTGCCTGCTGCATACCGGGCACTGTGCCAAAGACTGAAATGATCTAAGGAGGCAGCATGGAGGGTGGTAGATACAGGATATGACCTAGAACGCTAGATAAGACTTGGATGGTCAGAAAGCTGGAGAGGGATTGGCTAAGGTAGGAATGGGGTGGATTAAAGAACACCATCAGGATAAAAAGAGTGGCTTTCATAGGACAGAACATAGATCTTTTCTGAAGTAGCATGCTAATCGTGGGGTGGGGGCAAATAAAAGGAGAACACAGTAGCGGAGGGGGTTGGAAACAGAACATGCAGGTCTTGAATGCTAGGATTCGTTCAAGGGGAATGCCTGAAGCGAACACCGTAAAGATAGTGGTGACTATAGTGGTGTGGATGTAAAATTTACATCCACATTTATGCTCATATGCTAAAAAAAAAAGGTGACTGTTGAAATTTTTGACTGCTTTGGCAAGTATATAAAAATATGATTAATTTTGTATAATGACCTCATATCCTGCAAACTTGCAAATTTCCCTATTAGTTTTAGTAGCTTTTTCATGGACTCTTTAGGATTTTCTACATAAACATAATGTCAGCTGTAATATAGTTTTACTTCTTTTCTCATTGTATGCATTTCATGTTTTTTTCTTGCCTTATTACGCTGGCTAGGATCTCCCGTAAAAGTGGGGAAATACTGTTCCTGATCTTAAGGAGAAAGCATTCAGTCTTTTATATTATAACTGTGGTATATTTTTTGGAGATGCCCTTTATCAAGTTGAGAAAGTTTCCTTTTATTGCTAATTCATTGTTTTTTTAAAGATTTTATTTATTTGAGAGAGAGAGAAAGAGCAAGCACAAGCAGGGGGAGCAGCAGGCAGAGAGAGGGAGAGGGAGAAGCAGACTCCCCACTGAGCAGGGAGCCTGATGCAGGACTCGATCCCAGGACCCTGAGATCATGATCTGAGCCAAAGGCAGAGGCTTAACCCACTGAGCCACCCAGGGGTCCCATTGTGGAGAGTTTGTATCAGGGATGGATCTTGGATCGTGTCTATTTTTCTGTCTTTTTCTGTATCTGTTGGGATGATCATATGGCTTTCCTATTTAGTCTGTTAATATGGTAAATTACACTGATTGATTTTCAAACATTGCATTAACCTTACGTTCCTGGAATAAACCTTTCTTGGTCATGCTTTCAGAGTTGAATCATTTTGTAGATTATTGGATTTGATTTGCTGAAGTTTTGTAAAGAAGTCTTCTGTCTGTGTTCATGAAGGATATTAGTGTGTAGTTCTGGTTTCTCATCGTTTTGGTTTCATGGGTATCTGTGCAATTAGGACTCCGTAGACTGTATTGGGAAGCTTTCCCTCCACTTCAGGTTTGTGGAAGAATTTTTGTAGGGTTCACTGGTGAGGCCATCTGAGCCTGGAGTTTTGTTTATTTTTATAGGAAGATTTTTAAACTAAACGCTCAATTGCTTTAATGGATGGAGAGCTACTCAGATTGTTTCTCTTTTAAAATAACAAGTGTCACTAAAAAGCACGAAAACTTGGCTAAAATTTCTGGTTCCGGGACAGCTAGCTGTCTCGACATGGTGTTGTTACATGTGAAGAAGCAACAAATATAATTTAAGAAAAATACAAATCTTTACTTGGTCTTTTGGGAGAAAAGAAACCAATGGGATCTATGAAACGGTGGTGGTATATAACACATTTTTGAATTTTAAAAATTAGGAGACATTTAAAAGTTTCTGTTAAAGCAGGGCGCCTGGGTGGCTCAGTCGGTTAAGTGACTGCCTGCGGCTCAGGTCATGATCCCAGGGTCCTGGGATCGAGTCCCGTGTCCGGTTCCTTGCTCGGCGGGGAGCCTGCTTCTCCCTCTCCCTCTGCTGCTCCCCCATTTGTGCTCTCTCTGTCCCTCTCTCTCAAATAAATAAATAAAATCTTAAAAAAAAAGTTTCTGTTAAAGCAATTAAAAAAAATTTTTTTTAAACTTTTCCTCATCTTCCTTCCTCTTAGTGCCTTGAGTATCCACAGACGCTCCTTCTTCAAGCATTTTCTTTCTTTTTTTTTCCAAGCACTTTCTTATCTCACAAAACTCCCCCAAACTCAGCCCACTGGCCTCTGCAGGTCTCCCCACTCTTATTATGTAAATAAGCTTACCCTTCTCGCTCTTTAAAATTCTCTTGTTCACGTGTTACCCAGACTTCGAACATCAGGGTGAAGTTCTAGAAGCGAGAACCTGGAAGGTGGGAAGGGGCAAGAGGGCAAATCATTTAGACTAAACATGTTTCCATTTATTTACTCTCACTGTGTACCCACCATTGCTGTCTAGAGACATCCATGGTTGAGCGTCTCCCCACTGCCCCAACACCAGGGGGCGCCCATGAAGCCGCAGGTGCAAGAAGATACCTCCTCACTCAGACCCTGAGTTTGTAAACTGGAATTTAGACAGATGCGGTCACTCTGATTTCCCCCAAAAACCACATTCCGCATTCTGGTTTATAGGGTGCAGAGTTGAACAGAGATTTCTATTAAGAAACCGTCCTACTCTGTAAATGATTGGCTCCAGGATTGACCTAACAGAGTGCCCAAATCTCAAACTTGGGAGCAGAACATCTGAGTTTTTTGTTTTTTGTTTTTTGTTTTTTGTTTTTCCCAAACTTCGGGGTTACTGATCTCTGTAGAGAGTCCCCACAAAAATACGAACTGTTACTGTCCTTTTAGACAATATATGTAATGAAACTCATTGTATGTATATATAATATTAATATATTATTTTTTAATTTAACAATTTATTTATTTAATAATAAATATATTATTTAATTAATATATGTTATATATTGTTATATATATATATTGTACTCTGCAAAAGCAAATATATCTGAACGTCAATCAATCGGTTAATCATGACATCGGTCTACTGAGGAAGAACAATTATTTTCATTTCATAGATGATTCTCCATGAAGATTCAGAAGGTTTAATTAAAGTGTCCATCATCATACAGCCTATAGGTGTTAAAACCCAAACTTGAACTCAGGTCTTCTGGTTGGACTTTTCCGTCCTCTCCCTGTTTATAGCTCAGCCACTTGTTTGCTACCAAATTGAAATCAAGTCGATCGGAAGCCCCATGCTGAACAGACCCATGCACATGCTGATTGTTCTGTTCTCTGGAAGAAAGAGTTAAGGAAAATAAGCCGATTACATTAAAATGGTGTCAGCAGATATGGTACAAGGCGTAGAACCCCAGTGCCATGCTCTGGGAACTCAGGAAATGTTTGGTAGGGTGCAGAGATGCTGAATGATATTGTAGATGCTAAACATCCAGGTTCTGTTGGAACAGGGAAGGAGCATATAATGGAAATAAGGTGTAGTTTTGAATTTCAAGAACATAAAACTTTAGTGGCCAGTAAGGAAATTTCAGTTTTGCCTTGTGCCGTGGGGGAGCTTCTCTCCCATTTCTGTTGGTGTTAGGGAGACATGGTGGAAAGCAATCTGTGTAATTCTGTAGCTTGGGTTTTATGGGTGGTTGGCACTCCTGGCACGATGGTTAGTTTTTTTGTTTTGTTTTGTTTTCGTTTTTGTGGGTTATTGTTCTGCAGTGCCTTTCTAGCTGTCCCAAGCGTTCCTCACTCAGAAATTCTACTTCGGCACCGAAAAACCTTCATTAGAAAACTCGGACTCCCATATCACCACCTCAGAATAGCCCCTTACCTAGTAGAGAGTGGGAGAAGTCATTTATGTCATTTGGGATTATGCTCCACTTCAAGTAACAGAAAATTGACCAACTGTGGCTGAAACTGCAGCTGATTTTCCTACCTAGCCAGGAGTCCAAAGGAAGATCATTCCCGGGGTTGGTTCAGCTGCCCAGCACTGCCTTCAGAGAACCAGACTCTGCCCACCTTCTGTCTTCACCTTTCTTGCCGCCTCATGTTTGCAAGACGGCTGCCTCAGCTCCAGGCTTTGTATCTACATCCCAGGCACCGGGGACGGGAAAAGGCAGAGCCTGCGACCTTTATTTAGCTAGACATATTGCTGACCTAAAGAATGTGTGTTTTGTTAGCAAGGAAGGGGAGGGACAGCGTGACTATTGGGTGGATAGCTCATAGTGTCTTTTCTATTTTGGGGTATACTTTCTTCCATCTTCTTAGGGTTCAAAAGGGACTTCCTCATTGAGGAGACTTCTTGTTATGTGCTCACTTGAATAAATCTCTATCATAAACTAATTTGGATGCCCCTTGGAGTCCATTCTATTTTTTATGACTCCATCTACACTATGAAAGTATTCTACTGTCTCAACACTCGACACTTTCACTGACTGTCCCAGGTAAACTCAACCACAGGCCGGAGCTACAATAACCTCTCCATCATTCGAGGGAAGAAAGTGAGAGCAAAGAAGGTTAGAAATGTATTCAGCCCAGGTCCTCCTCATGCAGGATTCCACGCTGCTCTGCCTCTATTTCTACTAGAAATTCCACCGCCCCTCTATGCCCTGAGAGGGGCCGATCTTCCCTTGCCATTGGGAGAACATGTGTCTGGGAAGGGAGACAGGGGGATTGTTTCTTTGTGAAAAATAATGATGTTGACCCCTTTTAAAAGAAAGTGAATCTGACTGGTAGCTCTGGGGACCTTGCGCTGGGGGAATGCGTTCAGTTTGTGCAATCCGCATTTAACGAGAGCCTAATTGGAGCGAGGTGCCAATGGGACTGGAATCCCCCTTCCTTTTGTGGAACGTGGGCAGCCCACGTGCCTGCCCTTGATTTCAAGGGATCTGTGTTTACTCTAATAAACAACTGTGAGCGTTAGGGTGGCTGCGAAGTGGTTCTCTGGCATTCTGTAGAAGCTGGTGGCCGCAGTGACAACAGTCGGAATGAGAGGGAGGGTGGTACATATCGCTTTGTCCAGGGAGGAGGAATGGAGGAATGCAGCCTTGAGCTGTGCCCCTCACCAGCTCTCCAGGAGCAAGTATGCCTCAAGCAAGGGAAGCCCAGTACTCTGGTGGTCAGCTCCCACCGCCCCCCAGCCTGCCCACCCCATACCGCACCAGATCAGGCCTTAACTATTGACCAGGGGACAAGGGCGCCTGTGTGCATCCCTTCCTACTGAAGATGCAGTAACAGGTGGAAAGGGCACACACCCCTGATCCCAAGCTTCCACAATTCTGGGCCTTGGGTGTTGCTATTCTCTGTGCTCGGAATTCCTTTCTCCCCTTTGACCACCTATAGAATCCTTGTCATCTCCTACAGTTAACAAGAAATGCCACTTCCTCCAGGAAGCCCTCTAGGATACATATTCGAATTACCCCCTCCTTTCTCCCGTGTAGCTTGTACCTTTAGTTGCCATTGCCAACATCCTGCCCTTTGTCACTGGATGTTGCTGGAACATATCCAAGGAAAAGCACGGCTGTCACTGGGAAAGAAATGTCCCACGGAAACTGGGGGTATCATCATTTTCCTTGCAAAGGAACCAGAACCCAGTCCAGGGGTAGGTGAAATGTCTACTCGAACCCCATAGGACCCCAGGACATTTCGTCCAGAATATCATAATTCGTTTACTTATTTAAATGACACGAATTGGGAATTCCTTAGATGCAGGATGGCACAACCAAGTCTTGGAAGCAGGATTCAGGAGAAGGAATTTCCTAATATTTATTTGAACGACGGGGAAAAAAAGATGCTCGGCCCAATGCCTGATACAAGTGTTTTGGCATGAGTTTATTGATGAGAGGAAGGAAGCTTCTTATCCAGCAGGCATCACTCTTCTGTGCTCTCAGTGGATACGACTTCCACTGAAAGTTCCCTCCTCTGAAATTTTAGTAATTTTTATCACTCAAGTAAAACATTTTTTCATTTGTAGAGAAATGTAAAAGTTCAGCGAGTCAATGAGAAAATAAACCACTCATAGTCGGACTCAGGATCACGCAGTTTACCTTTGGGTCTCTAATCACATACGTAGCTGAATTTTTAGAAGGAGACTCTACTTGACCCAGTGTTTCAAAACCTTTTCACTTACCTGTGTGTCATACCTCTCTGTACATAATACTAAGTCCGCATGTACAATGTCATTTTTTAACAGCCTCCCCCTCCTCTCATTTTAATCTGGAAAATCTGAAACATTTGTAAAAGTCGAAGCATTGTGTATAGAATGAAGCCCATGTAACAGCACCGACCTCCAGAAGCTGCCAGCCCCAGCTAATCCTTTTCATCTGTAGCCTCCACCCCAACACACACACACCCCACCCAGTGTCCTCCAGGTTATTATGAAACAGACTCCACATACGACATCATTTCCTCTGTGACTGTTTAAGGCTGAGTTTCTAAAATAAAAAGGCTCTTAGGGGCACCTGGGTGGCTTAGTCCTTAAGCGTCTGCCTTCGGCTCAGGTCATGATCCCAGCGTCCTGGGATCGAGTCCCTCATCGGGCTCCCTGCTCGGCGGGGAGCCTGCTTCTCCCTCTGCCACGCCCCCTGCTTGTGTTCCCTCTCTTGCTGTGTCTCCCTCTGTCAAATAAATAAATAAAATCTTAAAAAGAAGAAAAAGGCTCTTAGAAGACCACACATCCAGAGTGCCATTAGCTCACTTAAAGAAGTCGACAACATTGCCCTTCTGTCACCAAATACCCAACTGGTGGTGATCTCCGTTTGTAGCATCATGGGACCCTCCATGGAGCCGCAGCGTGGCATCTTCCATTGGTACCCCGGCGGTGGCCAGAGAAGATGAAAATATTCTGGTTTTCCACCATTGCAAAGACTTTGATGAAACGGGTCCCAGACTCGGGTACGATTTCCTCAGCGTAAATTGCTGAAGGCAGCAATGCCAAGTCAAAGGTTGTGTAGGTTTTTATTTACTTCTTTTGAGATTTATTTATTTATTTTGAGAGAGAGAGAGCGAGCGAGGAGAGGGAGAGAATCTCAAGCAGATGGCGCTGAGCTCTGGAGCCCGACACGGGGCTCGATCTCAGGACCCTGAGATCCTCCTGCACGACCTGAGCCGAAACCAAGAGTCGGGTGCTTGGCGGACCGAGCCACCCAGGTGCCCTGGTTGCGTAGGTTTTTAAAGGCTTTTATCCTAAAATGCTAAATTTCTTTCCACTCGTTATACTCATTTACCCAACCATGAGCAATCCAAGAGACTGTCTAATTATCCTTGCAGTTTTATTCTTATTCTTCTGTATAAACGTTAGAATTATTTTGTCAAAATAAAAATACAAGGGATCTAGTTTTTATTTTTGACTGCATTTTTATATAATAGATTATTTTTAGATGAATTCGTATTATAATACCGAGAGTTCCTGTCCAAGAACGAGCATTCGATGCCCTTTGGTAAACACATTAAGTTTTACTCATGCAAGTTCCCCGCACTTCCTTTAAAATACCATGTATTTTATATAATTTTTCATAATTGTGAATAGGAGTGCTTTTCTCCTCTCTCTCTTTATCCCGCCCAGACTAATTACCGCTGGTATAAAAGATTAATTTTTGTCCATTTATTCTGTAATTGTCAACCTTACTAAAAATTCTTATTAGTTTCAGTGCTGTTGGTTTTTTTTTTTCCAGTTGATATTCTTGGATTGCCTAGGTCTGTATTCTCATCATCTGGTAATAATGATAATTTTGACTCTTTCTTTGAAATACTCCTTTTTAAAAAAGATTATTTTATTTATTTGGGGGGGGCATGAGCGGGCGTAGGGGCAGAAGGAGTGGGAGAGATTTTTAACCAGACTCCCTGCTGAGCAGGGGCTTGATCTTACAACCCTGAGATCATGACCTGAGCCAAAATCAAGAATCCAAAGCTCAACCCACTAAGCTACCCAGGCATTCCCCCCCACACACACACACACTTTTTTTTAAAAGGCAGTCACCATGTCCAGTGTGGAGCCCAACCCGTGGCTTGAACTCGTGACTGTGAGGTCAAGACCTGAGATCAGAGTCCAATGCTTAACCGACTGAGCCACCCAGGTGCCCCTCCTTGAAATATTCTTACTGGGGCACCTGGTGGTACAGTGAGTCAGGCGTCCGACTTCTGGTTTTGGCCCAGGTCGTGATCTCAGAGTGGTGAGATCAAGTCCCAAGTGGGGCTCTGCTCAGCACAGGATGGACTTGAGGATTTCTCTCTCTCTCCCTTTGCCCCTTCCCGTTCATGCTTTCCCTCTCTCTGGAATAAATAAATGCTTTATTTCTAGTTGCTCTTTAACTCCACTGGCTACCACTCCACATACGGCTAAATGATGATGAGGTGGTTGGCATCCTTGCTTCACTTCTAACTTGAGTGGAAACGGCCATGTTCACGGTCATTTTTGCCTGACGGTGACTACTGGTCTGTAATTGCTCTCAGCCGAGGATTTAAAAGATACTGTAAGACATTTAACCCAAAACCTTTCTCTCTCTCTCTCTCTGTTTTTAAGGTCTTTTTTTTTCTTTTACGTAATCTCCACCCCCAAAGTGGGGCTCGGACCCACAACCCTGGTATCAAGAGTTGTAAATTCTATCAACGGAACCCGCCCAGTGCCTCTAACACAGAACCTTTCAAATAGTAAACATTTGTCAGGCTTTTTGTCATTATTACGTTTTTATCATTTAAAGAGGTACATTTTAATTTCCTTTTATTAAGATTTATTTTAAAATTAAGAATGGATATTGAATTTTATCTACTACCTTTTTGGGCATTTATTTAGCTCCATACTTACATTTTCCCCTAATTTGTTAATTTGATGATGTATTAACATTGACACATCCTTTATTCTTGGAATATAAAACCAATTCGGTCAAATGTGTGTTATCCACTTAAAATAATGCTGGTTTCTGTTTTCCAGTATTTTATTTGGTGTATTCACATTGAATTTCAGGAGTCAGACTGTCTTCTCCCATTTTTCAGAGGTGTCTTTGTTAAGATTTGAGATCAAGGTCCTGGTCGCTTTGCAAAACAAATTGGAAGTTTTTCTTTCCTTTTTTAAAAAAAAGGTTTATTTATTTCTTTTCAGAGCGAAAGAGAGTGCCTGCATGTGCAGGGGGTGGGGGAGAGGGAGAGAGAGAATCTCAAGCAGATTCCCTGCTGAGCTCGGAGCCCAACGCGGGGCTCGATCTCATGACCCTGAAATCATGACCTGAGCCTAATCAAGAGCCAGATGCTTAACCAACTGAACCACCCAGGTGCCCCTGGAAGTTTTTTTTTTCCATCCTGCTTTCTTCCCCTCCCCCCTGCCCAATGTATTCTGTGCTGGGAGACTTTGAAGGGGTATACCTTTGAAGTTGCCCTGGGCAGGAAACTTAAAATATACTAAAAAATTTTTTTATGTAATATATAATGATATATATTCTCATGTATAAATATATATCAATTTTAATACAAGTATAAAAAAAGATAAATATCAACATGTAAAAAATATATTTACATGTGATGTATAAAAAATATATAAAAATATATATTTTTAAAATAAATATATTTTAAACGGTATTTCCTGTTTCTTCCATGATTAATGCAAGTCTCAGGTTTTCCACTTGTTCTTGAATTCATACTGGCGATTCATACTTTCAAAGAAAATCATTCTGATTTTGTTGAGTTCGTTGGCAGAGAGCTGCCAGCAGCCTCTTATTATTTAAAAATAGCTCTTCTGGATCAGCAATTATATACCTTTTTTCTTTTATATCACTGGGTGTTTGTGCTCTCTCGCTTCTGACTGGGGCTGCCAGAGATGTAATTAGTTGTTTCCGAGAATCTGTTGGTGCGTGTGTTGGAGTTAGCCTTCAGATTGTTTTAAGTCTTATTATTGCCTCTTAAATCTGAGAGAGCGCGAAGGGGTAAGTTCTCCTCCAAGGATAGCTGTAACTGAGCTTTTGTCTGCTTTCACGGGTAATATTTTCATGCCTTGTATGTTCTAGATATTTATCTGCGGACACCAATTTGAAAGACATTTTTACCCAAAGAGGACTTCTCCCCCAAAAGTCATCTTTAAGACTTTTTTTCTAATTTAATTTTTTATTTTATTGTTTTAAATTTTTATTATGTCAGTCACCATACAGTGCATCATTAGTTTTCAGTGTAGTGTTTTGTGATTCATTATTTGCGTATAACACCCAGTGCTCATCACATCACGGACCCCCCCTTAATCCCCATCACCGGCTCCCCCTTCCCTTCCCTCTCCCGCCTCCTCCTCCCCCCTCCCCTCTGAAACCCTCAGTTTGTGGGAGACTTTGAAGATGAAGACTTTGTGAGAGAACTTTGTTTCTTGCATTTCTTTTTTTAAATCTTTTTATTATTATTTTTTAAAGATTTTATTTATTCATTTGACAGAGAGAGGGAGAAGCAGACTCTCTGCCAAGCAGGGAGCCTGACGTGGCGCTCAGTCCCAGGACCCCGGGATCATGACCTGAGCTGAAGCCAGACGCTCAACCGACTGAGCTACCCAGGCGCCACCGTTTCTTGCATTTCAATCAGGTTGCCTTTGGGTCTGTTTATATTTTGTTACCAATATCTAATTCCGTTGCATTTCAGATAGTGTGACCAATATTGTCCCCAGATTTGGAAATTTTCGATTTTTTGAAAATTTTTTCAAAATTTGAAAAATTTCAAAATTTTCAATGATCTATGAGGCATATAATAGGATTGATTTTTGTGAAGGGTTATGTGGGCATTTAAGAGAGGATTGTCTGTCATACTTAATGAACGTATAATAGTGAAAAACCCTCTTAGTCATGTTATTCACATCTTTTCCATCCTTATTTTTGTTCACGTGATCAGAGTTGATAGGAAGGTGTTCATTTTTTCTACTGCAACTATGTTTTATTTTTTCCGGCATCGAACACATAGGGAATGCGTGGTTTTATGGGTCAAGTATGGGTCAAGGCAGTTAAATATTGGTGACTTCCCATGGTCTATGATATCTAAAAAAATCGATGTATGTTTTTAACGTCTGGTGTGTGAGGGTTCCTTGGGTTTTTGTGCCCACGGTGGGTTAAACCCCCTTATCTCTGATGCCGTTGACCTTGATTGGTAACATTTATCTTACCAGCCCTGACTCTGCATTTTTGGCATTTTCCTTGTCTAACGTGGCTTGTTCCCCTTAATTTTTTTCCCTGTAATTTTATTTTAGGGACATCACTTTGACACAGCTTATCTTAACCTTTTCTTTTGTGTCTCTATGTGAGCGGCTTTTATTCTAATGGAGGCGTTAAGCCTACGTGTATTTATTTGGTAACTGATACACCGGGTTCTTACAGTTTTTTTATGTCCTTTGTGTCCCATCTATTTTTAAAACAATCCTTCCTTCCCGTTTCCCTTCATTTCCCGCCCCCCCCCATTTTTTGCCTCTTTTATTCTCCAGCGATTTGGAAAATATCTAGCTTATTTTTATTCTCCTGGTGCCTCCCCTTCATTTCCTCCCTTCCTCTTCTTTCTTCGGTTTTATTTAGAATAAGCTGGAGTGTGGAGTCATGTACGCGTTCATTCATTCAGCAGGTCCTGCCTTCCTAAGGGACTTCCTGCGCCAAAGCAGGCGTGTGCGGTAGTGGTGGCTGGATCCCTGTTCTTGCCGAGTTATGTAGTTCGATGAGGGTTAGAGATGCTAAATGGGCGGGCAGGGAAATGACCAGAGGGACACGTACCCCCTGGAGACGCGGTTGGAATAGAGCCACAGGGTAGAAGTTTTCTAGTAGCTTCTCTACACGGGGTGCCCTGGAAGTGCCTCTCTGCTGGTTTGCTCAAGCTTCCATAGCAAAATTCCGCAGACCCTGGGGGGACGGGCGGGGGGCGGCGAAGCACCAGAAAGGTATTGGGTCACAGTTCTAGGGGCTGGAAGTCCAAGACTGGGGTGTTGGCAACGCTGGTTTCTTTGGAGGCCTCTCTCCTTGCCTTGAAGATGCCTCTTGTCTCCCTATGTCTCCTCCACGTGGCCTTCCCTCGCTCTGCATGTGCTGGTTTGGGGTCAGAAACTCCTCCCCCCCCTTTTTTTAAGATTTTATTTATTTATTCATGAGAGATGGAGAGAGAGGCAGAAGCAGGCTCCCTGAGGAGCAGGGAGCCCAATGTGGGACTCGATCCCAGGACCCCGGGATCATGACCCGAGCCGAAGGCGGAGGCCTAACCATCTGAGCCACCCAGGCGCCCTGAACCTCCTCTTCTTAGAAGGACATCAGTTTCCACCCCCGAGACCTCGTTTTACCTTAATCACATCTTTGAAGACCCCCCCCCCCACCTCACCCAACAGACTCACATTCTGAGGAACTGGGTGTTAGGACTTAAGCCTATGAATTTGGGGGTGGAGAGGGGGAGCGGACACACTCAGCCCCCAGCAGCCGGTCTCGGGAGGTGACATTTGTTTCGAGATCACTGTGGACGTGTTCTCTTTGAGACGTTCGGTTGGAGCTGCCCTGTATGCAGGGAGGGTCGGTCAGCGTCTGACGGCCCCAGAGGAGCCTGCCTGGGAATGTAAATGTGTGAGTCATCTGCACCCCGGCGAGTCACAGAAGGGATGGGGTCATGTCTTGTCGGAAGAGAGTATCGGACTCCCAAGAAGAGAGAAGAGGGCTGAGGACCAAGTCGAAAGGCACCCAGACGCTTTGGGGTCGGTGAGAAAGGATCTTGGACCCCTCAAGTGAGGGAGGCAGAAAGAAAACCCAGAGAGGATGCGGCCCTAGAAGCTAGAGAGGAGAGTGTGTGCATCCTGTCCAAAGCCATGGAAACGTCCAATGAGAGGGGACGGAAAGACACGCCCACTTGGGGTGGAACGTGGGTGTTTTCAGCATCCTTAGAGCTGAGTTAGTGGGGTTCATCTGGGTTTTTGGGGGGTCAGAGAGCTGGGCGAGAGGCAGGGGGAGACATAGAGATGACCGTGCAGGAAGTTGGTTGAAGAAACGGTGCTGGAGGGGACGTGGAGTCAAGCAGGGGTCTTGTACGGATGGAAGTTGCCAGAACATGGGTGTGTGCCACATGCTAAGTCCAATAGAAGGTAGGAGACTGAAGGGAAAGGGCAGAGCAGGCAGGTGAGTGACGTCCTAGAGAGGCTGGGCCTGTTGATCAGCGTAGAGGTTGTGTATTGATCAGTTTGGCTCTGTGTGCACGGATACCTCTGAGAACAGTAGCCTAAATAAGACAGGACATGATCCCGCCCTTTTCAAGAAACGGTCCCAGATCAGCTTTCTGCGTGCACATGGAGTCAGCTCAGAATGTAAGTTTCTCCTGCCGTCCAAGCAGGAGGGGGCAGCTGTCGGGCGTCTGGCCCCGCCACCGTCCGCAGTGTCCAGCCGTTCCTGGTCCCCGTGAAATGGGAACGGAAGCCCTAGGTAAAGCGGGGGGATTGGCCTCCAGCAAGGGGGCACAGTTCCTTTGCGGCAGCAGAGAGAAAGACAGAGAGGTGTGGGTGCTGGAGGGCTTGTGAGTCTGACAGCTCGAGGACGAGAAAGTTCGTCTTTCGAGGTGAGGCCCTCCGCCGACAGGAGGGGATGCCAGGGAGTTTTGGAGAGAGAGCAGTAATCGTGTGTATTACACAGCACTGACTCCTTGCCAGCCTGCGCTCCGAAATCCCGAGACACGTATCCATTGACATAAGGTTTTGGGGAACCGATGACAGGCTGAAGCCCAGAGAGCCTCGGTTCCTCTACCAAGACCCCACAGCAGCTGTGTGGGACCGTGGGGACTTGACCTCAGCGGGGCCTCCTCCCAGCACCACCGAGCACCCAGCTGAGACGGACCATGACTTGACGGTAGCGAACTTCAGAAGCCCAGCCGTGCTGTGGAGAGGGTCGGCTGCGGAGTACGGGTGTGAAGAAGGAGAGCGGGGGATCAGACCAACTTAGACTGTTCCACGTGAGGGTGGAACAGCACCTTTGAGGGTGTCTGAAGACGCAGTTGTTCCAATGACAGACTCTGAAATCCTGCTGGCCCAGTGCGATGACGAGGGGTGATGGCCACCGGGAAGGCATGGGGTCCATCCTGGTGAGGCCGAGGAGTGTGGCAGGTGGAAACGAGAGCTGGTGGGCCTGCCCAAAGGTGGTGCAGTGGGGTGATCGCCTGGGGTTAGATTCTGGCTCTGACACCGGAGCCCCGGGGGCAGGTGGAAGGTGGAGAGCGGGCTCGGTGAGAACCAAGAACCCTGACAAATTGTCGGTGGGGAAACCATGTGCCAGGTTCACCGTTGGCAGCCAAGTCGAGAAGATGGAGCTCATTGCTGACTTGGAGGGAGTCCAGCTTCTTCTCCTGTTTAAGGCAGCCTCTGCGGGCAGGTCGTCACGGATTGTAGGCTTGTCCACGGACAGCGGAAAACCAATCGGCTACTGAATGCGTTTTGCTTTGGGACCCTGTGTCTTCCTGTGACCTCGAAGAGGGAATCTTCTCTAGCTCCCGTGTTCCCTTTTGTAAATAAGAGAGCTCAGTAGGCACGAGCCAGGAACGAGCACATTTCCTTGTGTCACGGTGACCTCTGGTGCATTCTGTCCCCTTGTCTGGACTTTGATGGTCTTCTCGAAAAAATAAAGCAGTTGGGCCAGAATAATCATAGCTAATGTTTATTGAGAATTGCTGCACGCCAGATGCTCTGCTAAGTGCTTTACATTGATTACATTACATCTAATTGTCCGGACAGCTCCATCTGAGGTGGCTACCGGGACCGCCCCCCGTTTTTCCAAAGAGCGTGCCGAGACGTGGAGAATAACGTGCTGTTTTAGCTTCCTCTTGCTGTTGGGACAAATGACAGACTCAGTAGCTAAAAACAACACACGTGGATCCTCTTATAGTTCTGGAGGCCAGGAGTCCAAAATAAGTCCCACTTGGTTACAGCCAAGACGTTGGCCGAGCCGGTTCCTTCGGGAGGCCCTGGGGGAGAATCCACATCTTTGCCTTTTGCACCTGTTAGAGGCTGTCTGCATTCCTTGGCTCATGGCCCCTGCCTCCCATCCTCAAAGGGCATCGCTCCAAGCTCTGCTTCTGCCGTCCCGTCCACTTCATTCTCTGAGTCCGACCCTCCCACCTGCCTCCGATGAGGACCCCAGGATCACACTGGTCCCACTGCCACACTCCGGGGTCATCTCACCCTCTCACAATCCTTCTGCAAAGTTGCTTTGGCCCTGGAGGGTGACCTGTTCACACGTTTCGGGGTTAGGATGTGGCCGTCTTTGGCGGGGGGCATCGCTCTGTCTAGCACGTACACCCAAGCTGCTGCAGAGTCAGGAAGGGCCCTGTGGCATGTGACCCACCACTCTTGCTCTTGTGCAGTTGACTCTCCCTCTGAATCCGAATGCACCCTCAGGATCCTTCTTAACACTGTGTTCCGGGCAGCCCATCCATCCATCCATCTGAATTGCTCCACATGGCAAAGCCTCGGGGCCATTCTTCATCGGGATCTGACGCCCCGGGATGTCTGTGATCCTGGCGAGACTTAGAGAATTGCCTGCGGCAGCCTGTGTACCCCTCTAGGGAGAGAATTTCTTTTGTTTTGCAAGTTCAAGGCCATTCGTTGTAAGCCACCAACTGTGGGCGTAAACATGAACTGAAGCGAAGACGGTTGTAGGAGAAAGCAGTCGTCTGCTCCCTTGGCACGCCGGCCAGGAATCACAGCTCTGCCTGAAATGTTGGTGGATAATTTCGGAGTTCGGGCCGTGGGGGAGGGAAGTGGAGCCCACTGGGAGAGCGCAGCCCCACCCTCCCGCCCCATCTGCCCGGGCTTCGAGAACATGCTGTAATTGCCGAGCCCCGCACGAGGAGGAGAGGGAAAAATCACAACATGTTCACCCGGCAGAGAAAACAAACAGCCTTCAGTATCAGGCAGGGGAAACACTTTTAAAGGGTATTTGCAAGGCCTGAAGCCAAAGGAAGTCCCCAGCAGAGCCTCCCGGAGGCACCCACGGCCCCATCGTGGGCCTTCCTGTTTCTGGGTGTCAGAGGCTCCCCACGGGCGCCGGGTCCCCCTCCTGAGAGCCCCCTGTCGGTGGGATCCTGCCCCGCGTCCAGCTGGGCTCCTCCCTGGTCCTCTTCCCCCATGGCCTGTAACGTCGCGGGGGGTTGGGTTGGGAACCCCAGACTCGCAGATGGGTGCTGAACTGTTTCTCCCTGGGGTGCATGGGACCCTCTGGGACCATTAACCGCACATTTCCCCAGAGCATCCGATTGCCCAGGTAGGTGGAAAATTCCCTCTCAACATGAGCGGACGGTACACTGACCTTGATTTGTCTTCCTAGCTGCTGACTTCTTCCTGGGGGCCGCCAGGCTTTGCGCTACTACTGCGCTAGTCCGTGTGATTGCTGCACTTTGGGTCAATATCTCCCCTAATGCACTGCTTTGCAGGGACGCTGGCCGGAGGGCTGCAGGTCACACCGTGCATGAATTATCCTTTCTCTTCGTACGAGCGAGTTTCCTCGCTCACGATCTCCCTGCTGGTCCCCTCCCTCCTGCCTCCAACAGCCAAGGGGCAGCTTCTCGTAATGTTCACATTTGCTAGTTTCTTTGTGGGTCTGCGAGGGAGGGGCTCCTCGGACATGACATCTTACGAAGGTCCCAGCAATCTAGGTGCTGGAAGTCAGGTCCCCAAGCCAAGGTCATGCCGCCGGAGCGGACGGGAATGCAGGTTTGGCAGTGCAGAGGAGAGATGTTCCTCTAAGGGGAAGCCGTAGGGGCGCCCGTCCCTCTCCAGGTACTTGGCCCGAGGGTCCTAGAGCCGAGCCTCGGGCCTGTGGTTGGAACCTCCTGACACTATTTGTCAGGCTCAGCGTCCTGCCAGCTGAATTTCAGAAGTTGCAGGGAGTGAAATATACGGTAGGACGTTATGCTGGGAGTCACCTCCTGAGTTCATCCAGTGTAAACCCCTCATTTTACAGATGAGGAGTTTGCCCAAGGGCCAGTAGCCAGTGAGTGGCAGACGCATGGCCAGAAGCCAGGGCCGAGGACAGGCGGGTCCTCCTGGCGCAACTCCTCTTGCACTTGGGTGCTCCGTGCACCTGTCTCTCCTCATACACGACAGCGCCCCAAACAGAGGAGCGCGTGCTTTTGGAAGATGGTGGGTGGAGGGTGATGGGGAGGCAGCCAGGAGGGAAGCAGGTGCCGAGGACCCAGCCTGAGTGCGTCGCTGCCTCCAGCACGTCCAGGCTGGTCCAAGCCCTCTTTTGCACCCAGCAGGAATGATTAAGCTCAGTTCCCTAACGCAGCTACTTTATGGATAGGGCCCAGGAGGCAGCTCCCAAGGGTCCGAGTGTTCCAGCACAGCAGCCATACCCAGGGGCTGGAGGTTGCTATAGCAACAGTAGGGGGTGGGGAAGGGAGGAAACAGAAGCCAAGAGGAATCCAGGTGGAGAGGAGGGGGAGCTCTGACCTGAGAACTACTTTTTTTTCCCCCCCCAGTGATCGAAGATTCATTGTTTTTTTTTGTTTTGTTTTTTGACACACAGAGAGAGATCACAAGTAGGCAGAGAGGCAGGCAGAGAGAGAGGAGGAAGCAGGCTCCCTGCCAAGCAGAGAGCCCGATGCGGGGCTCGATCCCAGGACCCTGAGATCATGACCTGAGCCGAAGGCAGAGGCTTTGACCCACTGAGCCACCCAGATGCCCCAAGTTTCATTGTTTATGCACCACACCCAGTGCTCCATGCAATACGTGCCCTCCTTAATAGCCACCACCAGGCTCACCCATCCCCCGTCCCCCCTCCCCTCCATAATCCTCATCCTGTTTCTCATCACAGTCTCTCAGGGTTCGTCTCCCCTTCCGATTTACCCCAATTCACTCTTCCTTTCCTTCTCCTAGAGCCCTCCATGTTATTCCTTATGTTCCACAAGTAAGTCAAACCATATGATAATTGACTTTCTCTGCTTGACTTATTTCACTCAGCATAATCTCCTCCAGACCCGTCCATGTTGATGCAGAAGTTGGGTATTCATCCTTTCTGATGGCTGAGTAATATTCCATTATATATATGGACCACGTCTTCTTTATCCATTCATCTGTTGAAGGGCATCTTGGCTCTTTCACAGTTTGGCGATTGTGGACGCTGCTGCTATGAACATTGGGGTACATATGGCCCTCTTTTCACTCCATCTGTATCTTTGGGGTAAATACCCAGTAGTGCAATTGCAGGGTCATAGGGCAGCTCTATTTTTAATTTTTGGAGGAACCTCCACACTATTTTCCAGAGTGGCTGCACCAGCTTGCATTCCCACCAACAGTGAAAGAGGGTTCCCCTTTCTCCACATCCTCTCCAACACTTGTTTCCTGTCCTGTTGATTTTGGCCCTTCTAACTGGTGTAAGGTGGTATCTCAGTGTGGTTTTGAGTGGCGTTTCCCTGACTGACCTGAGAACTTCTTGATGGAAACCGGGAACTTTCCACGAGCCCTGCTGGAGTCCAGTCGGAGGCGGGGAGCTGTCATTCCCCACCAAGGTGTCCCACAGCAGGGGATGTCTCCATGGGCCTGGGGGCCTCCGGGGAGGCTGCTGGCCCAGGGGAGGAGCGCGATGTCTCTCCACGGGGGCCGAGGGAGGCCTCATCCCGGTACGGTGGTGTGGTGCTCCTGCATGATTGGGCACGTGTGTGAGCATCCTGTCCGCTCAGCCCACGGGGAGGCAGTCAGAAAACTCCCATCTGTGGGAGATGCTCGCAGGAAAGGGCCTCACCGGAGGCTGAGCCCGGGGGAGTCATCACCAGGACGTGGAGGACAAAGGGGGACCCGGTCCGTGTCGACCTGACGTTCCTCCTTCCTCCTGCCTCAAACACCTGCCGAGCTGAAGGGTGGACACGAGGCTCCTCAGTGGGGCCGGCTCCGCAGGGGGGTGAGCCGAGCCGGCCCCCGAGGCTTCGGGGTACAAGGGGGGACAGGGGGAAGGGTGGAGGCTGAGCGACGCCCTCCCTCTGTCTGTCCCCATCAGTCAGGGGTCGGGGAGGGTGAAGCAAGCGGAGGGCAGGTCACCCGGGATGTCAGGAAGCTGCCCAAGGGACGGGCCTTCCGCGGGGCCTGGGAAGCGCTCACATTAAGGGCCTGAGTGAATGCATTCCCCGGACCTGTTATTTCTAGAACGGAGAACGGAGACTGGAAAGGGTCCCGGAGCACTTCCCTGAGACCCCCCCGGTGCTTTGCAGTTTTCCCGGTGGGTGAGCCATGGGGTCCAGACAGGACAGCAGAAGTCCCAACTGGTGACAGACCCCTTTGCTCTGGGTTTTGGCCTCGTGGTGATTTTTCCCAGCCTGCCCTGCAGATCTGCCCTTGTCCCCGCACCGCCCCCATCGAAAGAAGGGTGCCGGGGTCCCCTGTCTGAGCCTCCAGTTTGGGGTCTCTGCGAGGCAGGCAGGGGTGGGGCGGGGGGGGTGCCTGTTCCGGGGAGGCTGCAGTGAGAAGCAAGGGGCGCGCGTGTGCTGGGGTGGCATTTTGAGCTGATTGGAGAGGAAGTGAGGAGGGGGTGCGGGCGGGTGGGGGCAGGGCGGGGGTGTCAGAGGAGGAGATGAGTCAAGCCCAGAGCCGAGACACAGCCCACAATCAGTTCTGCCCTTTAGGACTGTGCTTCCGTGATGAGGCACAGGACAGAGTGTCAGCGAGGCGGGGAGGCGAGGCGAGAAGAGCACAGAACAACTCAGAGAACCTTCCGGGCTCACTTCAGGGCTGAATGCCGGGGAGCCGGGCCCTGGGTCCTCCGCAGCTGCTCCCGGCCAGGGCCACGCTGGTCTCCTGGCTTTTGGCCGCTAGCAGGAGACCCCGTCCTCCCTGCCTGCCTGGTGGCTGACCAGTCGGTTGAAGGTCAAAGGGAACCAGGAACAGGTGCAATGATGCTCATGTTCTCAGACCGTGCGTGTCTGTGGACAGCTGTGTTCTTCAGCTTCTGCCTGCTCCGGAGAGACCCAGGCCCGGATGTCACCCTGGCCTGCGGCAGTGGGGCCCTCAAGGCTTTTCCATGGATGTCCCATCTCCTCTCTGGTCACGCAAAGCACTTGCCAGTGTCCTACCCCTGGACAAGTTAGTAATAGCTTTTGTGGTTTCGTCATGTGAAAAACAGGGCTCCTAAGACCAGCCTCATTGGGGGTATATCGTTTGCACGGCGTAAGCGACTCTTTCTAACGCACTTAGTACATTGGCAGCATTCAGGAACATTTGCTATTTTGTGGACCTCTGACCACCCTATGAACTGAATTCACATTCACGTATGTCCCGTGAGCTAACCACTGGAGTCACTGGACCTTCTCGAATTCACGTTCGTATTCAACAGGTAAGGGAAACGAGATGCAGTGAGTTTAAGTAAATGTCCAAGATCAACTGGCAATGCACAGGAAAAGGAAGAACAGAGCTAAACAAAACAAAACCGGGAAAAAAAATTGCAAGAACAGGTTCCACTCAAAAGAGGGAAGAAGGGGAGACCGGAGCTGGTCCCCAGCAGTAATGGGATTCTACTGGGTGGGAATCATTCATGATTCCCTCTGCCTTGGGAGTGGAGCAGGTTTCCGATGGAGACCCTGGTTCTGCTCTCAGGGAAGAACTCCCTTATCCATAGCCACGTGCGCCGTGACCACTATATTTTTCCCCAGACACCCCCATCCCCACCCGGGATGAGTCTTCTTATCCATTCTCCTCTGTGTCTGCTCCTGAGAGTGCACTGAGCAACATGCCCCCCACCGAAGGACAGAGAGCTTTCCTGCTTGCCTCCCTGTCCACAGTCGGGGCCTTGGTGGTGGTTCTATGCATAAAATAGGCTTTTCCAACACAGGTCCAGTGTTTCTTGGCAATGCAATTCCCCGGGAAGATTTAGTGGACTTCTGGTCTACCTCTTTGCAGTCAGGCCCATGTTCCAGAAACCACATTCAGTAATCTTTCCTAGCTCTCGTTCTTAGGTGGGCTTTATGTCTTTGCTTCTTTGGACCTCTGTTATGTCTTTCCGCTCAGTGGTGGCTGTCTGAAGGGCATCTAAGACCGTAGAGCTTTGGTGGGAAGGGGAGGCTGCATTCTTAAGTTGATCTTCGCCGGAAGGATTGATGCTTTAGCTTGACTGAGAAGACTTTAATAGCTCTTTGAAAGCGACTTTGAATTAATCGGCCTCTCTCCTGATGTTCAGGGTTGTAGTGGCAGATGGCTTTTCCAACCCTCTGCATCCCCACCTCCCCTCCTGGAAATTTTTTTTTATCCCCTCTCTCTCTGTTTGCAAAATAACCGTTAGGATAGTGCCATACACTTAACACTTTATTTTCTGTATCCATTAGAATCTAAGCTGCTTTAAGGAGGAGTCCATAAGATGCAACGGCTCCAACAAGTTAATCATTGCTCACGTCGCTAAGTTTCTGTGCCATGTGAAGGTTCGGGGATCTGGGCTCCTTCTGTTTTGTTTCTCTACCTTCATGAAGTCATGGAGTCTACCTTGACTCGGGGAGGTGAATAAATAACTCTGATTCTTCTTCTTCTTTTTTAATTACTCCAATTCTTAATATAACTTCGCCTCATATTACACACGCTGAAGATAAATACTGGGGGCTTGGGGATATGGAGTGGCCAGAACTGTTGGTGAGATGGGGTTAGATGACCCTTGGGAATGCTGGTCCACGCCCTCAATTTGCAGATGAGAATAATTTAGGGAAAATAACTGTACGATTTTTCATGTCAACCAGCAATTGAAAGGAGCGTCCTTAAAAAAGGACAGTTTGTCTTTGCTTTTGTTTTCTGGTGCCTTTAAATCATCCAGCAGACGGTGCTGTCTTGAGAGTCCGTCTTTGGGGCAGGGGGCAATAGACGCACCTAAGGGAGCTAGGTGTGCAGGTTATTAGAGTTTTATCACAGAAGCGGGTTGGGGGCCCCTCAGAAAGCCTCGTCCAAGCTCTAGTTTTACAGACGAGACATCAGAGGGAGGAGTCATCAGCACTGAATTTCACCCAGGGGTCTGGCTTTTTCATAATTCCATTTCACGAGGATGTCGGGGCAGAGATGCCGAATGGGGAAGACACAGCTAGAGGGACAGGTCTGCCTGAATTCCATCACCGTCACCCCCGTTGCCTGGGCACACACGTCTGCCTGGCCCTGGGCTCTGCCCTCATTCCCCACCCCCTACAAGCACACCCCAGTGCACCCAAACGACTCTTCCAGAAAATGGCGACAGCAGGATTTTCTCCTCTCCACAGCCAAGGCCACCGTGAGCGCCCTCTCCTCCTCCCTGTTCTCTAAGGCCAACCATCTCAGGCTTCCCAAGTCTGATTTCCAGAGCATTTGATTAAATAACTCCCCCCATCTACTATACTCGCCTGTGGTTGCTAAGCCCCCTCATTTCACGAGCTGATCCCAAAAGCAATCGAGTTTGTCCAGCATGATTTGTTCTTTCATAAAGAAACTCTGTGATCTCACAGCTGATCTTTGCCCCGGGCTCAGGCTGCGGCCGTCCCTTGAGCTCTGCTTGGTAAGTGGCCACGAGGGGGTGGGGGATGGGGGGGCAGGTAACAACTGGAGCAGGGACCTGAAAGCCCAGTGACAAATGAGCTCAGGAAACATGAAGGCTGTCACTTCCGTATCTTGACTTGATACTAAAGCTTCCAAAGATTGGTTCCTGCCAGTGAAGCGCAAAGCATCCACGTGGGGATTCTTGAAGCAAGTGTTTGATGGCAGAGATCATAACATCACTGGCTTTTGTCATTTAGGCAGAACAAGATGCTGGTTGGTTCTGACTGCGGATCGGTTTCTGCAGTAACTTGAATTGATGCATTGGATTGTTTCTCGCCCTGATCGTGTGTCTCCTCCACCTGGAACCCGTGTTATTCACGGTCCGTCCGTTGTGTTTCTGCTTTGGAGGCACGAGGACACCTGCATGCCTCAGTGGGCTCATTCCCTAGTGCCTCTTGGTTTTTTTGTTTGTTTGTTTGTTTTTGTTTGGCGCTCACTCTTCTGACGTGGGCTTTTGACTCCCTTGTGAGTGCCCGCTGGCTTCCCTGAGGTGACCGTGCTCTAAGGCATCATCAATAATTTGCAGAGTGGTTTGTCAATAACTTTAGCTCTTCATTAAATCAGGGGAATAGATGTTCCCTCTGCGAGCATTTGCTGCACCCTGGGTTTGCAGGATGACTTCCTTAATTCACTTTACCAGCTCTGCTTCTTTTCATTCTAAAGTCCTTCCCATGCGGAGAGAGGCCCGTGGTCGATCTTGGCTTTGGAGCTCCCTTCCCCCTTTCCAAATGCAGAATGAAAATGGCAGGAAGAGGGATTCATTCACTCGCTCGTCCACGCAGACCTGGCAAGCCACTGTCCTCCTCCTTCCTGTGTGGCCAAACCTGGGCTCCAGAATTCTCCAGCTTATGGGAAGAGGAGCGGGAGGAGGAACAGCCACGATCTTTCTGGCTTCGGACCAGAAGTAGCCTGGAGTACTCTCGTCACCCTCCTCACCAACCCTGCAGGTGCCCTGAACACACCTAACAGCAAAGGAGGCTGGGAAATGGGGAATGTGGTTTCCCTCTGACCACCTGTGTCGGGCTGCGGTTGTCCTGTGGGAGGCAGGGAGGATGGACTGTGGTTGACAGTTATTGGTCCCAACAAACCGTGTGGAAGATGTCTGTGCAATCCCGAAGTTTCCTTGACCTGAAGAGGTAAATAAATATTCCTGTTCATAATGGAATGTCACAAAATGGCGCTGTGTGCCAGGCACTGTTTTAGGGCTGAAACTTACCAGTCTGTGACCTCATCACCGCACTGCCATTGGCTCAAAACAATGAATAATACATAGATAATCAGGCACGTAATACAATGTCACATAACGGCAAACCCCGTGAAGGAACATAGTGCAGGTAGGGAGATAGAGGATGGCCAAAATTGCCACTTAGGGTGGTCAAGAACAGAGGCAGGGAATGCAAAACTGGGAGATCGCATTGCAGTCGGATTGGAAGGATATCAGGGGGCCTTGAATGGTTGGAGCAGGAAGAGCCTGGGGAGAGGGGGAGAAAATGTCCAAGAAGCACTGGCGTTCTGAAGTTCATCCTAAATGAGAGTCAAGAACGAGGGAAAGACATGATCTAATGTATGCTTTATTAGATCACTTCTGGCCGTGACGTGGAGAGGAATCTAAAAAGTATTTTCTTTGGGGTCTTTGCATTTATGGGCATGAGGTTTGCTCTGAGGGTTTGTCTTTTTTTTTTTTCTTAAGATTTTATTTCCTTATTTGTCAGAGAGAGAGAGAGAGAGAGAGCACAAGCAGGGGGAGCAGAAGGCAGAGAGAGAATCAGGCTCCCTGCTTGACGGAACGTGATCCCAGGACCCTAGGATCTTGACCTGAGCTGAAGACAGATGCTTAACAGACTGAGCCACCAGCATTGCTGGTCTGAGGGTTTCTCGTTAAAATAGGACAGCATCAGGTTTTAGAGTCATGACTATACTAGTAAACTGCATTGTACTATGGTACAAATCCACTGTGAAATAGTACTAGCCAAATGAATTGGGATGCTTCCCTCTTTTTTTCCTGTTATAAGGATACTTTAAATAGCAGAACTCTGACACATTCCTTGAAGTTTCAAAACTTCATGCTTAGGGGACAAATTTGGAAAATTCCTTCATACTCAGTAGCCTCTCTGATGATGTGTGCCCGTTTTAATGCATTTTTTTTCATTGAACTAGGTGTCTTATACTTTTCATAATTTCTAAATTCATAATTGCTGCTTTTATCTACTAATTTTCCTCTCTTGATTTCCTTGAGAAATCCTGGTTTCCTGATCCAAGAGCTTAATGTATTATCATGCTTTTTTTGTTCAATAATGAAATTATACGAAGCTACAAGTTTCCTTCTTATTACAGCTTTTGCCATATTCCATAATTTTTGCTATGCATTATTTTCATTGTCACGATTTTTAAATAGTCTGTAATTACAATTTGATTCCCTCTTGAATCCAAAAGTTTTTTGAGATCTTTTTTTCCCCCCCTGAAAATAGCATCTGCTGCTGTTCTGGAAATGCATAGAGCTTATAAATGGATACATTAAAATCAAAACCTGCCCCCACGCCTCTGTCAGTCCTAAGGAAAAGATACTTCCAACAGTTTGGCACGCATCCAAGTAGACTTTGCTCAAACACATAAAATGCTATATTGCAAGCATATATGATTTGTTAAAAAGAGATAATATGCATGTCTTCCAGATCCTTTCTTTACTCAACAATAAGCTATCTGTAGATCTGTCTGCCTCAGTCTTTTGAAATGGCTATATTATGGAATGCATTTTAATCATTTCCCCACTCATGGGCATCTAGGACTAGACTGTCTATTTCTTAAATGTCCTTTTTCCTCGTGCACTCATGCCATACTACCAGACCGAAATTATGCCCATTTTTTCCTTTTTATTTTTAAAATTTTTTCTTTTAAGATTTTATTTGTTTATTTGACAGAGAGAGACACAGCGAGAGAGGGAACACAAGCAGGGGGGAATGGGAGGGGGGGGAAGCAGGCTTCCCGCTGAGCAGGGAGCCTGATGCAGGGCTCCATCCCAGGACCGCGGGATCATGACCTGAGCCGAAGGCAGATACTCAACGACTGAGCCACCCAGGTGCCCCATTTTTTTCCTTTTTATGCATAAAGGCATGAGTATGCTTCTGTGCCGCCTAAACCCAGAAACAGAAACAACCTTCTGATTTATAGTATTTGCTGATTTCCACCCCCCCAATCCAAGGGGAATATGTCCCAAGACCCCCAGTGGATGCCTGAAACCGGGGATAGTTCCGACCCCTAAATATACCGTATTTTTTCTGATACATGTGTACCAATGATAAAGTTTAATTTGATCAGTTCGCCCAATAAGAGATTAGCAACAGTAAGTCCTAATAAAATCGAACACTTGTAACAACGGACTCTAATTAAAGCTACGTGAATGCGATTTCTGTGTCAGTATCTTGTTGTAGTGTATGCACCCTTCTTGTGAGGGTGTGAGATGGTGAGATGCCTATGTGACGAGATGGAGGGACGTGGGTTGTGACGTGGCTTTAGGTTCCTGTGACCCCGTGACCGTATGTCGGAAGGACAGTGCTCTGCTTCCTGACCGTGTTGACTGCGCGTAACCGAAACCGTCGATAATTGGGGGATAACTGTACTCCCAGCATGGCCAACTTCAAGATAGGGACGGTTCTCAGAAAACCCCTAAATATTTAACTATGGTTTCTTGGGAGCTGGTATAAGCCAGTTCAGGCTGCTTGGAACGTACCACTAAGAGAAGCCAAAATGCTTCCCGAATCATCACACTCGCTCAGTGTTTGATAGTGCACTTCTCCCTATAACTTCAATAATCCTGAATATTAAGATTCATTCTTGGGATGCCTCGGTGGATTCAGTCGTTAAGCATCGGCCTTCGGCTCAGGTCATGATCCCAGGGTCTTGGGATCAAGCTCTGCATCGGTCTTCGTGCTCAGTGGGGAACCTGCTTCTGCCTGCCATTCTGCCTGCTCGTGTTCTCTCTCTCTCTCTCTCTGTCAAATAAATAAATAAAATCTTAAAAAAAATTCTTTTTTTCCAATTTGAGAGATTAAAAAATTGTACTTCACTTCTATTTAGTTAGCATTTCATGTGCTTAATGCCTCTTTATGTCTTCTACGAATTGCTTATTCATATGATTCACTTCTTTTTTTTTTTAAACATTCAGCAACATTTTAATTGAGCATCTTCTGTATACTCTCCATCCCTCTAGCTGCTGGGGATACAACAGAGAACAAGACAGATCCTGTTCTCTGCACTCGTCAAGCTTATGTTCTAGGGAATGAGACAGATAAAATTATCACGAGTTGAAAATAAACTATGAAATTAACAACCAGGCGGCTGAGCTGGAAAATGAGAGGAGTACCTCCTTTTTGCTGTGACATTTGGGGAAGGCCTCTCTGGGGAGGCATGATTTTCGCTGAGACCTAAATGTGTGAAAGAGCCAGCCAGGCAGACAGCATGAGTTGGAGACTAGAGGTTAGAGGTGGTGTCCATAAGCTATCCGAGTAGCAGCAACAGTGTGGGCAAAATCCTGAGAATTGGGGAGACTCGGGGAGAGGTTCTTGAGGCCAGAGCATAGAGAGGAAGGAGGAGAGAGAGGAGGGCCAGGCCAGGCCCTGGAAGGGGACTGGGTTTTATTCTAAGTGAGCGATCAGCTGCTGCCTTAGGTGGAGAATCGATGTAATCCCATTGAAAATAAAAAATATAAAAACCCCTTTTGTGGCTATGGATTACTTGGTGACCAGAATCAGCACATTGCACAACTCCAGGGGGCACTGTTCAAATTTCTCTACTGTAACAGGCAACCCTCTGCATGGAAATGAGTGGTTGTTTTCCCCTCATTGATGTTCATCTACCTTCTGGGTAGTTAAGTACTGGGTTACATATGCATTGCAAATTTTTTTTTTTCCCTGTTGGTTGTAACCTATTGCATGATGCAAAGTATCAAAGGTTTAAATTTTCATGAGGTCCCATTTGTCCATCCTTTTTCTTTTATTGCCTCTGAACTTTCTTGTTGCATGTAGGGATATTCTCTTTTGCAAATTTATAAACACGCTTTCATATTCTTTCCATATTCAGACTGGGAACAAACCCATAGATTTGGGTTTGTAAATTCACACATTTAGGTCTCAGCGATTCTATTTTATTTTACTTTTTAAAAGATTTTACTTATTTATTTGAGAGAGAGGGTGAGTGAGAGCACAAGGTGGGGTGGGGGGCAAAGGGAGAGGGACAAGCAGGATCCCAGGACCCTGGGATCGTGACCTGAGCCGAAGGCAGACGCTTCATGACTGAGCCATCCAAGCGTCCCGCGTTCTTTTTTTAAAAAATGAGGTGGAGGGGTGCCTGGGTGGCTCAGCGGGTTAAAGCCTCTGCCTTCAGCTTAGGTCATGATCTCAGGTTCCTGGGATCGAGTCCCGCATCGGGCTCCGTGCTCAGCGGGGAGTCTGCTTCTCCTCTCTCTCTGCCTGCCTCTCTGCCTACTTGTAATCTCTCTCTCTCTCTCTCTCTGTCAAATAAATAAATAAAATCTTAAAAAAATAATAAAAATAAAAAAAATAATAAATGAGGTAAAAAAAAAGACAGGATTTCATGTCTTCATTTTGGGGAGCACAGACATTTCAGGTGTTTCCAGTTTTCTGGTCCAGGAATACGGTATGTCAGTTTGGTTTTCCCATACCCTTTCTTCTTTGACTTTCTTTAGCAAAATTTTCATGGTTTTTATCCTGGAGTTCTGATACTTACCTTGTGTTTTATTACAAGACATATCATCATTTTGGTTATTAAATAAATGGGCTTATTTCTCACTGGCTTTTGCCGGGAGGTAGGAAAGCTATTTTGCTAGGCTTTGCTTCTACTGCTCACTGTGTCGGATTTTCTAAGTTTTAATAGAGGTTCAGTTCATTGCCTTCCACTTTCATTTCAATATTTGTTTCTCTTTCTTTTTTCCCTTAGTCATTGATGGTAACTTCTTTTTAAAAAGATAAATAATTAGGGCATCTCGCGGGGCCGGGGCGGGGCTCAGGCATTAAGTGTCTGCTTTTGGCTCAGGTCATGATCCCAGGATCCTGGGATCGAGTCCCACACAGGGCTCCCTGCTCAGCGGGGAGTCTGCTTCTCCTTTTCCCACTCCCCCTGCTTGTGCTCCCTCTCTCTCTGTGTCAAATAAATAAATAAAATCTTCTAAAAAATGAAAAGATAAATAATTATAGTCATAACAGGTACTCCTTACAGAAATGTCTTTTGGACAATTATCATATGATCTCTCTGATATGAGAAACTGGAGGGGCAGGGCGGGGGGTCGTGGGGGGTAG